>PPHD01012185.1:0-18221 GCA_002909625.1 Bambusicola thoracicus | reverse complement strand
TACTCCAGGTTCACAGTCTTATCAAAAAGTTTACATTTTGTTAATCACCTGTTAATTACTTGTTAATTTGTGTTATCTGGTGTCAGTCAGTAGCAGTCCTGTTGCTCCAAGATGTCTCCGTACCGTTCTCATTCCTATTGATATGGTGATATGTCTTTGTTTGACAGAGAGTATGGAGGGGAGGGAACGATGCCAGATCTTCCTCAATACGTTCTTCAGACACTCCCTAAGGCATGTCACGGGTTGTCCTTTAATTTGTGCAGGATGTTCTTGCGATGTGTGACACATTTATTTATTTATTTATGCTGTCTATACATAAGTTGTTACTAGCTTATGTATGTACTGAATATACATTGTTGGGGAAGGTCTATCTAGAGGATGAGCAATGAAAACTACCAAAGAACCCTGATAAAGTAGAAAGACCCCTGGAAAGAGTTATTAATTGTAATAAAGGACCCAAATGGTAGCAGAGGTCATGAAATTAGCAAAATTCTTATCTTGTTCTGATGCAGAAACAACATTCAATTCCCACAGTAAGCAATCAATGACAGAAGCCATTCTTATAATACTGCTACGGGAAACATGCAGCAGAGAAGAAAGTATCTGCATTTCCCTGAACTACTGCTCCATGGAAAGAGGGGAACAGGGGGAAAATAAATTTTGTTTAGACATTACCGGTTTGAATGCATATACCACCCTCATACTTTAAAAGCATTTAAAAAATAAAATGCATGATCTTCTGCAACAGTATGTGTATTTGGTCTAGGCAGCAAGTGGTGCAGCTGTATCATAAAGAACTGAAGTCATAAGCACCAATCTTCTAAGGTCCAGCCAAACCAACCAAACGTGCCTACAGACAGACAGAATCCTTAAGGAAGACAGCACCTAAAAATGTCAAACAAAGCACCCAATTCTCAGCATTTTCTTTTTGAATATCCAGAGGCCTCCGTGTTAGCTCCAGCTCTGGCCTGTAAAGCCCAAGCTCACAGTCTGTTGCAAGTCCTTGTAACTAGACAGAAGAGAATTTCTATTGGACTGAATTTCAGGAAGCCGTTGCACTAGATCAAATATACTGCCTCCCTGAGCAATAAAGTATGGGGCTAAAAAACGGCTTAATTCCTAAAGAACAAAGTTAATTCCTCCTCCCCAGATTACAGAAAGAACTAATGTGAAACAGGATGAGGACAGTGCAGGGACAGTTTAGCTTAATCTGATAATTAGCATGGGACATCACACAAGAACGGCTTCAATTCTAGAAACTGTCCAAACAGGCACCAGCAAGGCTGTGTCCTATGCTACAACATACCTAATCTCCCACAGCACTGTTTGGGAGAGCCAACACAACAGATATTCCTCTCTTTGACTGAATGCACAGTTACACAGCATGAAAATGACCGAATCCATGAACTCTACGGATTTGCTCTGAGGCATCTGAAACATCAGCTTGCCCAAGTATGCCGGGCTACTCTAAAATAAGAAGAAAAACTGCTCGGCGCACGTGTCCACAAAGGCCAGTGCCACAAAGAACTATGATGCCCCAACGCGGCAGCGCATCGCAAAGACGGCGCCGACACACGGAAGCCTCTATGATGAGAGGAGTGCTCTAGGAGCAGCACGAAAAGCTGCATACCTGAAGGACGCAGAACAGATGCCGACAGGCTTCCAGCTTCCCGCCCCACCCCACCCCTCTTCGCTCAAAGCCTTCAAACCTCCCCCTTTTGCTTGCTCATTGTGT
Source organism: Bambusicola thoracicus (assembly GCA_002909625.1). Taxonomy (NCBI): domain Eukaryota; kingdom Metazoa; phylum Chordata; class Aves; order Galliformes; family Phasianidae; genus Bambusicola; species Bambusicola thoracicus. Next base: position 16,486 of record PPHD01012185.1, on the reverse strand, counting down.
TCAGCATCTTATATACAACCTACTTACAAACAGTAAGTTTCTCTAACGTTAATTGGCGTTAAGTTCTCCCAGACAACAGTGATAAAGGATGAAAGGTTTCTCAATTGTGACAAGATTAACAGCGCATACAAAAGAATCTCCTGTTTATCCTTAGGCCCCGCTTGCTCTTTGTTTTACATTCCAGTCTCCCAAGGCTTCAAAGCGATAAGGTCTATCAAGGAGTCTGTTAATCTCTTTGGTGACTCGTTCACAGTTACATCTTCCCCCACACCTTCGGAACTGAACTTTACTGTCACGGTTCAAATTTCATACCGGGTCAAGCCTACCGTCACGCTATTCAGGACCAAAAGAAAAGGTGACCAGAACTTCAGCTTGAACTGCGCTGGTGAGACCCCAGGCCCCAAGCCAGAGGCGATTAGTCAGTAATTACAGACATCCTCAGGTTCAGCTACAGAGCGCTATTCTCCAGCGATTGACAAACTCAAAAGCGCAATGTCCAGCAGCAAACCCCCAACAGGTGGAACAGAACATGGTAGATGGAAGAGGAAACAGGTTGGATCCTTCTCTTTTTAATAACCCATTATAATTCCACAACATGTTACATAATGTTATTCCAAATGACACTGTCTCCTAGAATTCACCTTCCTCTGCTAATAGTGATCATAAAATTAGCTGCCTGGCTGAGCTTAATGTTATTTATCAGCACTTGATCCTTACCAAGGGCACTTACAGTAAATAGTTTTCTATCTTTCTGTGTGGATTGTATCATTTTCATATAATGTCATCTGATCACCCTGCTGTCTTTCATATTTCAATGAGGTCTGTGTGAGGTGCTGAAGCAGTAGTATAAAGCTAAAAACAAACAAACAAACAAACAAGTAAACTTTAGTAATTTTTTTTTGCTAGTTCCCGAGCCTCATCCAAGCTTCTGTCTTTCATTCAGTAACATTCTCTGGCACCTGGCCTACAGCACATCCCCTTTCCATCCCGTTCAGAAATAGGTTTACTGATACACTCCCAGCATCCATAAATATGAACAAACACACCTTATCCAAACACCTTGTTTTACCCAAATGGCACCTAAGGTTTTTCCTCATCTCTCTCAGGTTAAGTGGGATGGCAGTGCAGTTCAGATTGTTAAGAAAGCGTGTTGAAGAGGACAGCTTGGTGGTATAGAAAAGAATCCATTCTTCAGTGCCTACTGAGGTAACAGAGAATTCCTGTGAGAGCACACCATGCTTAAGCAGACCCTGCAGGTGTATGCCTATTGGCTTTGGGACAGTTCCTCATCTTGCCTTCAGAGTGCTCTAGCCTGCCCAGCAGCCCTCGGGACAGCAAAACTGTGCTCTGCTCCTGACTTGCTGAGGGCAGCACTCCACAGTGTGGCTCCATGCACAGAGTCCACGACACATTCCCAGATGGGCAAACACATTCCCAAGGGCACTCCTGGGCTCAGCTTCTATTGCTGCTAACTTCATTACTAAACAAACTGGAACAGGCTGTGGACAGATCAATTAATGCCTCTGTTGGGGCTCAGAAAAGCTGGAACAACCCGTCCTGAGAAAGCATTTTTGTTGGTAGCAAAAATTATTTCCCATGAAATGGGGGATGTGATCACTATTTGCATATGATTTAGGGTAGGAATAATGCCTGCCAATTGTCACCAAGTCTCAGTTTCTATCTTTAAGCTCAGTAGTTGTCACTTATCCCACTGTAACAATCAGAAAGATCAACACAGCGGAATGGCGATACAGGAGATGCAGTGAAAAAGGAACTAGTATGATGGAAAATCATTACATAAAGAAAAAGGAAAAGTGCTCACCCACCTATGAACATCTCAGCTCACAAGGAAAACTCCACAAGAAAGGGATCTTCAACCGGAGATCCTTCCCCAGTAGCAGTCAGCTCTCAAATGACGTCTAAGAGAGGTGTAGCCAGGCTCCACCCCTTCTGATCACAGAGCTGAATTGCCTTCACCTGTGCTCCCAGGGGTGACCAGATCCTTACCCCAGGTGCTCAATCAGTGGTTCAGGCCATGATTCAACAGTTCCCATACACCCACAAAGCATTCAGAAATGGTAGCTAGGGTGCTTTTCCTGTGTTTGCTGAATATTTCACATGAGGTGTTTCAGCATTTCAAACGTAGGATCTGACTGTGTTGAGCCACCAGGATGGCCGTGAGCATGCAGGATTTTTAAGTCACTACAATTTTCAAAACAAGTCACTACAAACTAGGAAAGCACTGCATGCTTTCCCTCAGATGAAAATGTGTAGTATTTGGCTAACTTACAGTATCTGAATATAACTTTCCTAGCAGTCAAAGGGCAATGCAGTTCCAGTACATGTCTGAATGCAGTCAGGCAGCACTCTGACTCCAGAGACATACTCCCATTCCTGCTGGGCAATGAGCATTCACTGAGGCTGCAGGCACAGCTGATGACTGTGTGCCTGTTCACCTGTCCTGCTTCACTTCAGGGAAACAGAGCTATCTGAAAATAAAGATCATAGCACCATTCTCAAGTGGATGTTTGGAAATAGAAGCTAGAAAGAATTGGCCACAATGTTTATAGACATAAAGCAAACAAACAAGAGATGGAAGAGATGCTTTTAAAAAGATTTTGAGTGAGAATCATGGGACAGTGAAGATGCAACAGTAATGCCCCACATTTCTGAGGCAGCTCACCAGTTGGCATAGTCTGGCATACATCAGTATATACGGCTTACATTTTGCAAAGAACACTCTCTTCGTCCATGGTCTTCAAGTATTCTCTATACACTATCAGGGTATTATGATACCTGATTCTTTTTTCTATATTCTACAGGTGGAGGCTGTTTTGTTAAAGCTGGATGGTTGGTCAGACTGTTGTTGCAGATGAAGTATGCGTGAAGTATGCACCCGCACATGCATGTTTCTACATGTGCACACACATAATGATACTAATCTATTTCTCCTGTTTCTGTGAATCAATGAAATTCTTACCTAATTGATAATTCTCATGTGTAAGTAAAGTATTTTCCAAATCTGAATGTGGTGATATTTATGTGAAGGTTTAAGTTGACTTCAGAAAGCTTAATCAATGATGGCACATGCTTTCTGGTGGGTACAACTTGGCATATAGTCTACGATGTGATATATGGGACAAAAAAGGGAGATAAAATACAGATGCTAAATTTGGAATATTTCACCAGTAATCTTTGGAAAAAGGATCAGTGTCTCTTAACTGTGAGAAGCCAATCTCACAGTTCAGAGACAAGATGGCTGTCTTTTTTTTTCCTGCATTCTGAAGCAATTATTTTACAAAAATGTATCCCAATGTTAATTAACTCACTTGTTTTTATTTTTCCAGTCCCATCCTTCATTTTCAAAGATGCGATCATCTCTTTTTTCCTTGGGATGGTGAAGATAAGGATGAGAAACTTATCAAGTAAAGGCTCTAGAATCTATCTATACACACCCAGATTCATAAAATGTTAACAAAAGCACAAATGCTCATAGAAGAGCTTTATATCTCTGACAAGCTAATTTGTTTGCTAACTGATTTTTCTTCAGGATAAGAACGGAAAAAGTTATCATAGCATTTACTGATATCAAAGTAACTGATTAAAAAATATTTTCTGTATTAAAGTTGACATTTAATTAGCTTAGCTCTTGTGAGCCTGAATTGCCTGAAAAAGAAATCCCCCAAAAGGCTGGATAAAGCCTCTTCATTATTATTATTTTCTTTTTTATGATTCCATAATGTGTATCTACAATCACACCGTACTACTTGAGTAGTAATTACATTACGTTAAAGTGACACTTAATGGCATGGCAGTAAAGCTGTTAAGTAGAAATGTCAATATAACCATTTCAATTAGTTAAATAATCTATTTTGCTTTTAAAAAATACCCAGTCTGATGCATATTTTTCTGTAACAGAAGTAACTAGCACCAACTACAGAAGCAGTAATTCTGTGTGAAGGCTCTGGAGTAAATCCAAAGCACACAGTGGAACAGCAGAAGTTTAAGTTATTTTGCCTATGGTGGAAAATCTGCAAGGTGTATTAGCAGGATGAGTACAAGGATAACAAAATAACATCATCGACAACGACTTCTGTATCAAGGAACTGTACTGGGAGTGCTGCTCTGCATCGTCCTTAGGAAAAGTTGCAGCTCAGGGCCTACAGAGGCAGATGTCACCTGAGGTATAAGGAGTAGCTTTTGCAGACACTTTACAGTGATTTCAGTACATAAAATCAGCAGGGATGAAATTTATTTTTCTGTTTCAAACACCTCTGAAAAAACCAGCATCTTGGGCACTTCGAGGCTCTTTGTGAATTCCAGCCCTTTTTGACATGCACACTCTCCTGTGATCAGCTGACAAACATACTGACATCGACGTGAGAAGGAGCCAACCTAATTGCTTCAATGAATTCAGTAATACCTTTCACTCTAAAAAATGTGCTGTTTTCTAACAGGACGCTGTGCTCTGCAGGGCTGATAACAATGGTATGTAACAGGCTGAGTTGGAGTTTACTCACTTACTGAACTTAGAATATTTTCTGCTTTAAGCACAGGCAATAGCCAGGCACTGCTGCTGTTTTAATCCCTTCCTGTGACAGCTCTTACCACAGGGCAGCTCAGGACCACCACCCTATGGCTCTGTTTAACGAGCACTTCAGCAATACTGAATGCACTGCCCCTGCTGAGCGTCCAACAGCCCGCTGTGGATTGACATTGCAAGCAGCGATGGTCAAAATGCTGTGTGAAGGCAATTGCTTTGGTTCTCAAATCTACCCACTCCTAACGTTATCTAAAGCGATAATGGCTTGCATTCCTCGTGTGAGAAAGTGCAAGAGGAGCAAAACAAGAAGGAATTCAATGGGTATTTCACACTCCATACTACCCTCAATCAAATGGGATTGTAGAAGGAGCTAAGGGCTTCTTTTAAAAACCTGAGCTTCACTTACCGAGAAGAGGTAACATCCAACAATTTTACAGTCAAACCAGCCTGTGATGATCAAATTACCATACTTTGATGCTGTGCTTGTGATTTTAAATAAACCTCATAGCCCACTTATTGAATAGTGGTGGTACTCACCATAAAAATTAAGGCATAACAAATTTCTTCTTTTTTTTTTAAACAAATGGGAAGACATGTTCAGAACTCCCCAGTGAGATGATAATCTATTTTCTTTTACAGAATCTTGCAGGATGGTAAATGGAAATGCTGCATTCATACTGCTATTCCAGTCACTAACAGTGCTCCTGTTTTCAATATTTGGTCAGAAAATATTAGAACAAGCATGGACATATTCATGCCCCTGTTCATTGCATGGGGAGCATGAGAACAAATTCTAATAAAAAAAACCTTGAATCTCTCAAACACAGTCATGCACAGAAATTGAGTATACTTTTATATAACTGTAAATCAATGTTACTGGGATAGTACCAACCAAATGCAGCAAATTTGAAAGGTGATGTCAATCCTGGTTACATTTAGTCAATTTTATTTATAATCCCATCAATAGTAAGACCACTGCTTTTACTTTTAATAACACACAGTACTTCAGTATTTACCAGCCACGCAGTCGATGCGCTAGGATTAAATAACAAGGGGACTATATCCGTTAGGACGCAGACCATGGGCCCAATAACACTGAAAACAAAAAAGATTTATTTATAAGAGTAACACCATCAAAGCCCAGCTCATTTTTCTTGACAGCAAGGAAAATATCTGTCATTTTGAAACACATCTCAGTAAAACCCCTGAAACTGCAGTTGCGTATAGTGGAAAAGGATGCGTTTGTACAAAAACTCGTTGTACTGGTACCCCAACAGCCAGACAGGAATGGTCCTGGGCTGGAGTATCTGGAGGAGGTTGCCACACACTTTACTCTTGTATGGCAAAAGAAGGCAATGGCAGTGCCTTCTAATGGAGTACGAGAACTATGGAGCAATAGCAGGTAACAAATGAAAAAAATGGCTCCCCCCTTCCAACAATCAGTGACATCTCAAGAGGAGTGTAATCTCTATCCAGGGAGATACTGCTTCCTCAGCTGCTAACCCTAACCCTTAAATGAGGGTGAGGAGGGGTGGATGGCTTACATCTGGGCTCCCTGGGAAAGACACACCTTCTCACTTAGTGCTCAACTGTTGGTTCAGGCTCTGACCTGGCAATTCCACTGCATCTCTTTACATAATTTACCATGAGGGCATTTTTGTTAATTTGTGGGAGAACAATTCCTGTGAGATCTCAACAAGGCTCTAAGGCTAAAATACATAAAAGTAAGATAGTCCGGAAAAACTAGCCAGGGTTTGTACATATGCAATTAAAGAGTATATGAAAACACAACAACTTCTTTGGTAACAATTGAAAGCAGTTTTGATACCATGTATTTTTTTTTATCCTCAATTCTTCTGTTTTCTCAGTCTTCCATTGGCTCCATAAAGGTATGGATGGTGCAGGACATACCTAAATAAAGACATTTAAAAATGTACAGAGACTTTTTTTCCCTATGACCAGAAAAAAACCTCAGAAAGAAAACTGAAATATTCTAGGATATTTCTTGCATTTTCCCACTTATAGCATGGTTTTTATTTTCATCTGCAGTTTCCATATGCCAGTCATCCTAAATACTGGGGCTAGATGTGAGAAACAATTAAAATATATCCTGCAGGAATTCTCGCTATGAATCTATAGAGCTTTCTCTCCGTATATATCCTGTTTGAAAAGGATGAATCTATAGAGCTTTCTCTCCTTATATGTCCTGTCCTGTTTGAAGAGGGGCAGAACACCGTTGGTATAACATTAAACCAAACTCTAGTGATTTAACCTAAAAAATGTAAAATACTTCTAAGCCAAAACAAAAGGATTAATCTCTTACTACAGTTTATATTTTCCTAGTTTATTGGACAATTTGGAATCTTTAAAAGTTTTTACCAGACTCACTGAATTCCCTTTCAACCATTAAGCGTGTCTTCTGAATGGTTTCCATATATTGATATTGTCAACATTTGTGGGGTTGAGAATGTTAAGAAATTAATAGCATGTGAAAGTTTGCCACTTATGATGCTACAGATGTTAAGTTATGGCACTGAAACTGCATTTTAAACAGTCCAAGATTAATGCCATTTTCAATAAATGTCACGTCTTTAAAATGCTGTGCAAAATGTGTTTTCCAGGCATGCACAGAAAGAGCACTCACAACACTCAAAGCTCTTTTACTAGGTTACTGCTAACTAAGTTTTGTACAGGGATTGCCCACATCTTTCCCTTATAGTTAAAATATTTTTGCTTGTACAAGATTCCTACAGATTGCTCTTATGCCAAAACAGTACACACACACACACTGTACATACAGTATAGGTTTTGTGTATATATAAGAAAAATATACAGAAGAATTATACATATATATACGCACATATGTCTATTCATATATAGTAGTCATTATATATATATATAAATATCTTTTTGCTTTTTGTATATAATCAAGAATGAATTAGGAAACCTCTTCATGCTGTCTTCTGTTCCCTTTTCTGTATATCAGTATCCATTATCTATTGATAGCTATCTCTATCTTTAACTTTCTCATTTTTAATTATACATATTATAAAAAAGAGAGAGAGAGAGGGAGGGAGGAGGGAGTGTGCGGAAGATTCTTGTTGTTTTTTCTTAACAAAAATACATTATAGACCAGAAAGCATATGAAAATTCCAAACATACCAGGTCTTCTGCTTTGTCAATACATAGTTGAAAGCATCATAAGTTACCAAAGAAAAAATGGTGTTAAACCTCTGCAGTGAACTTGACCATTGGAGCAGCATAAATGTGGTGAAACTGTTAAATTGAAAAATTGAAACTGGAGGAATTTTGTAGTAGAAATCAAATCATAGAAAAAAAAAAAAACTGTTATTTTTTCCAATGGGTAAATATCCAGATTATTTTATTCAATCACTTTTACAAAAGTCTTAGTTTTTGAAGACTAAACTTACCTGTTGATGAAACAAGTACTATGGTAACGTATCCTACGTCAGCAGGGATATGGGGAAACTGGAACAGGATGCCCAGAATCACAGAATGGCTCAGGTTGGGAGAGACCTTAAGGATCATCAAGCTCCAATCCCCCTGCCACAGGCAGGGCCAACAACCTCCACATTTAATACTAGACCAGGCTGCACAGGACCCCATCCAGCCTGACTGCAAACACCTCCAGGGACGGATGGGGCATCCACAGCCTCTCTGGGCAAACCCAGAGAAGTTGTGGAGTATCTTCCTCTGTAGATAGTCAAGACCCATCTGGATGCCTACATGTTTAACCTGCTTTAGCAAGTTAGGTTTGCTGATGTCTGGAGGTCCCTTAAGCACCTACAATTCTGAAATTGTGTGATCCTGTGACAGTAACCTGATCAACCTCAGATTAGTACCCTACATTCATTCCAGGAATCAGCTTCTAACGCACAATGATAAGACACTTATTAGAGCTTACCACAGTAGTCATTTGACAGGACAGCACACTGAATCTGCTAGTAGGATACTTTCCTCTGTTGTAGCACCCAGATGACAGTAAGTAGTCAAGACATACTGGAATGTGGCATGGTGGCAGCTTAACTGGCTTTGTCTCCATAACCAGTCCCTGATTTCAGAAGCACACAACCTACACGTCCAAGTGAGTCCAGAAATGAATTGACACATTTCCTTACTTGAGACAGATGCATTTAATGACTTTGAGCTTTGTTTGCTAGTGTGGCAGCAGATGATAAAGTGAGTTCTTTTCCACTGATTAGGCCAAACCATAATGAATATCTTGAGAAACTCGCCCCATTGTCTTAGTTTCAGCTGGGACAGAATTGTTCAGGTTCTTTTTTCAGAGTGTCTTGCATGACATTATGTTCTGGTTCTAGGAAAAACAAACAAACAACAACAGAAAAAAAACCCAGTGTTGATAACACGGTGATATTTATAGTTGCTGGCTAAGGAGTGTTATATAGAGAAAAGGCCATTTGCAGCAAAGAACCCAAGGAGCTGGAAGGAAGCAGAATTAGGACAGTTGACTTAAACTGGCCAATGAAATATTTCATACCATATGACATCAAGAAGAATGAGTTCTGAAGGGAATAAGGAGTTCATCTCCCCTGCTCAAAGGGCTAGCTGGGCATAGGACAGAGAGTTGTGAGCAATTACTCTTACATGATTTGTTATATACTTTTATATATAATCATAACTGTTTTCCTTTTCTCTATCTTAGTAGATAAAATTATCTCAACCCATGAATTTTACTTTGTTATTTTCATCCTCTCCCCATCCCACTGGGAAGGGGGCAGTGGGTGAATGACTGCATGGTACTGAGCCACCTGCTAGATTAAACCACAACACTCATTCAGGTGGCCACAGATGCTGACTAGAGCTATCACTCCAGAGAACCAGCAAGGCTGACACAGGGCTATGCCCTTAGTCTCCATTGCAAAGTGAGTTTTCTACACAGTTGCTGAAGGCGACCTTCACCCAGTTACAAGGGAAGTTTCTTACTAGAAATGTAATGTGGAGTGGGACCAGAAGTCCCTGTGCAGCTAGCTAGAAGCCCTCCACTCTGTTCTCACCCCAGTTAACCCTCCTGGCACTGTCTCTTCTCCTTACAAAACCTTCTGAATACATTTTTGTCTAGAAATACTATTTTTCATGCACAAAAAAATAAAGATGTCAGACAAGGCCAGCATATCTAGGCCTAACAGTTCATGTCATTTAATTTACACTCTTACATCTTTAATTAAAAAAAAAACTTGAGCCCCTGTAAGAAGATTCACAGTAGAAGAGTCATGAATATTTCTGAACATTCCATCTCATCCTCAGTAAAGGTATTGCACAATGAGAGAGTTTAAGAATACAGCTATAAGAAGTTAAATTACAAACATTCTACAACAATAAATATTCTCCCGATTCATAAAGTGACAGAAGTCTAAGACATCCTCCTTTAACAGCACAAGAGAGGGAGGCACCTGAGGTCAAGCATTCGTCTCAGTGCTTCTCTGTGTAGATGTTTGCTGAAGCAGTGTGGTTTGTCCCTGAGCAGCATATTCCCCAGTGGACAATGCTCTGCTCATAGCCTAGGTTCCTGCACCTGTGTGGTAAGTTCCCTAAAGGAACCTGAAACTAGATATCTGGATCTGTACACTGTCAATCCATGAGTAGATGCATGGGCAGAAAGCAGAGTACTGAGCAGTGCCTTGCCCCATGGCATTGTGACACCAAGGGGCTGCCACTGTACAGATGCAATCTCAGGACATTGCAGTGTAGAGGACTGCCCAGATATGGCATCCAGAAGATCTGTGGGGTGGTGGCAACACTGCAGTGCTCAGATGGCCCAGGCTGTGACACTAGCTCAGAGCAAGCTGTCAGGAAGATCTTACAGGAGCCACCTCCTGGAGCTGCAGCTGTATGGCATTACACAGCTTCACCCCATACATAGCTCACATAGCATCAACTGGCCAAGCAGCGTCTCCTTGCAGCAAAGACATCAGTGCTCCCACCAAGCTGCTAGAGATGCAGCAGCAGCATGGGCACTCTCACCCTCCAAAAATGGTACTGAGACACAAGAAGGAGCATGTCACCCTATGTCAGACATGGCATCTTCTTAAAGATGTTTTATTCTTGCAGTGTTGATTGCATAGAGTTGTCAGCATTCATTAACTAACTACAGAAATGTCCCTGAAAGGTGAGTCATATTAAGGGGAATAAACATATTTGAATTATTAATAACTATCAGCGAGAAAGCAATTAAATGTTATCCAGAGGAGAGAATAAAATATACTGATTTTAAATAATTACTGCCATGCAAAACAGTGGAAAGGATGCTTCTACACTGGACAATCACAGACTGTTTTCCAGAGCTTCAATACTCTAGTAGTTAAAATGAGTAAAGATACACTACGCAAAGACACAGAGGTTTCTAAAATCACATTCTAGTCATGGTTTCAGATGCCTGGTTTAGGAAACAAGTTAGCAATCTGAAGTAATTATCCAAAATGAACATCTACAAAATAATATCCCATCAACAGTTAGTGTTACTGTTTCAGATTAAAAGAGGAAATGAAATAAAGAACTGTTAGGAGATTAGCTAAAAACTGAGCAATTTCTTCTCTCCCATGGAGAGAAATCAATTCCATTAGAGATTATCATTGTAAATCTCATATAAACGGTACTGAATTTCATATTCCACCTTACCAGTATAGGTAGAGAAGAAGCAGACAGCAAGTGGATAGTTCAGCAGAGACATTACAGGATTGGTATATGGAGGTCTAATAATTTTGAACTGTTAATTATAGGGTTTGTAAGTGGATCATATTAAATATTTCCATTTCACATGCCCCTTTTGCCATTATAGCTGGTCTTAACAGGAAAACTTCACCTGGTCAGGAACCCTTATCCTGTGACATCCTTTAATAAAACCTTTCAGCCTAGAAGCATCCCAGATGCACCCTTGTGTCCAGCACACAAATACAGCCTGAGATCTCCTGTCCCCTAGCCTTCTCCTTCCTGTTACTCACTCACGTGCTGTGCCCTTGCATTCAGCTGCAGAACATGCTGCTTCACAGCAATGCTGAAACCACAGTACTCAGTCACAGGGCTCACATGGACCTCATGCTCACTAGAATATATTGCAGAAAGGGTTAGCTCGCCAGCTCTACATACCCTGCTTCACCTGATCCCAGAACCTGACCCTCTTCTTCCCGTGCCTTGCAAGTGCCTTTACCAGCATTGGCACATGGATACTCACAATTAATTTTTGATAAATTAATATATAAAATCCTTCAGAGGAAAAAAAAGTGGCATTACCATGCAAATAATGTAGGTTTTTTTCCCCAGTTGGAGCTAGAGTACATTGAAGTGTGTAATGACTTAAAACAGAATGATACAACATTTATAATGCAAACTACAGATAAAAACAAGTGCATAATGCATAAAATCATGGATCTACTATTTCTGAACAAGCTGTTATTCTGCTCTACAGTCACACACTACTATGTAGAATTAGTTCTTGACCATCTTTATCTTGTGAGCTGTCTGTTTGTGTGAAATTAAGTTTTAAATTAATTGTACAGAAAGCCAAAATTCAGAGACTAATTTAAAAATAATGGTCATTCCTATGTGACTATCTGACAGCAAGACGAGTTTGCTAGACTTTGTTCATATTTTATGCTTTGACCAAACAAAAACACACACAACACACACAATCCCTGGAAGTGTTCAAGGCCAAGCTGGATGGGGCTTTGAGCATCTTCACCAAGTGGAAAGGGTCCCAGCTAATGGCCCTTCTCTGGCCACGTTCCAACATCTCCTGTACTGAGGGCTCCACATCTGGATAGAGTACTCCAGGTGAGGTCCCACCAGCATAGAGCAAAGGGGCAGGGTCCCCTCCCTTGCCCTGCTGGCTATGAGATGCTCCTTGATCCACTCTCATTGAATATTACATCTCAGGATCAGCAGAAGTTGGCTTTCACATATGAAAATAGCTTTTTACAATTGCCTTCTTTAAGAATGGATTTTCCTAGAGCTATTAAAGTTCATTGAGGTGACTGCTACTTAGTACAGTAAATCATATACCTGATTTGTATACAAAAACAGATGCCTCAGGATCTCTACCACTGATGTACACTTTGTACACGCTGGGTACTGCTTTCCCTAGCTCTGATTTAATTCAGACTTCTATACAGTGGCTGCACAACAAAACAATCTTTGCACATGGAGTACAGAAGGTGCACTGTGGCACCATCCTCTTTTGTACTCAGATAAAGTTCCTTCCTACAGTGGTTTGGACAAAACAAATTTCAACCATGTCCAATCTCCACATCTTCCCAGAAAACAAACTGCTCAGTGGAGGTGAGTGTATGCAAAAGTGAGCAGTTACACTCCCTCCAAAAGCCATTGCACATAACATATTAACTCAGTCACTTGCATGAAGTTGTTTTGTTTACAAACCATCCCCAGAGAGATCGGTAATTAATATTTTAGTTCAAGTCTGCCTATCAATCTTTCTGGGAATAATGCTAGATATTACAAGTAGAGGTGAGTCAAGATACCACTTTCCTCTAAATTTAGGATTAAACATGACAACAAACAAAATTTTAAATGCATGTTTTAAGCTTTGGAAGAACATTTATTTTTTTTTGTTGTTGTTTTAAAACTAAAGTATTTGGTAGCTATTCTATTAGGTAGCATTAAAAAGAAAATCTGTATTTAACTCAAAATGGGATTCACCTGCAGGTTGCTGCACTTGTGAATAATTATAATAATGAAAATCATTGAATTGCACAATCATAACAGTTGTAAAAGATCACTAAGATTACCAAATCCAACATTCAAATGCAAGTGGGGGCATACATTTTGAGCAAGGACACTTTGTAGCTCTGATGCCTACAGGGAGATTAAACACACTTGTGCTATTACTGGCACAGCTGAAAGCCAACAGAGACTGGTCCTAAGCTGGCCTCATGCCAGCCCCTGACCTGGAAAGCCGCCTCTTTCCCAGCCAACTGAGCAGTGCACACTAAGAGATATCAGTGCCCCTCCCTGCAGCCACTCAGATCTGTCTGTGGCATCACAGTGCCCATGGCTTAAGCCCAGGATTTCATGGTGCTCCAGAAGTGATACACCAAGACATAAAGTTCTAGCCAAGGCTGATGCCCAAGACTGTCTGGTAGTGGAGAAATGATTCGAGATGCTTTTATCAGAAAATGCTGATGTGGATGCAGCCCTTGGTTGGATGGTCTCACGGAAGATGCAGTGGCAGGGTGTGGGTGCAGGACAATATGAACAGCCCCCCGCAGCATCACAGCCAGCCAGGAGCAGCAGCACCATTACACCTATGTTTGGTTATGGTATTTTATAAATACAGCACCATATCTTGTCTGAATACTTGTTAGACACCTTCCTGAGTCAGATATTTTCATTAAGAAACAAAGGAGAGAATAAAACAATTGCCATTCCATTCGGTTGTGATTCCAGTTGAGTAGACCATACCTGTCTTACCTACAGTATACCAGTTTCACTGGGATACTGCACCTGTAACAACTTGTCCTTGCTGGAGGAAGGTGTTGTTCAATTTCTTTAGATTCTGAGAGCTTGTGCCTGTGGCAGTTGCAGAGAAACCCCCAGCGTGTATGCCCCTGGGCCCACAGATGCTGGCCACCCTACTTGGTAGCAGGGTCTGGATCCACACATTGTGGTCTTACAGCTACAAGGTTCTACACATTAAAGCTGATGATAAACATTTCACTGCTCAATAAAGTGCCAGAAGAAAGTCTCAGTAGCCCTTCTGTACAACACTTGGTTGTACAGCTGCTGAACCCCACCACAAGCTTGTTTGCCCCTGCTTCCCAGAGGCAAAGGAGATGGTAATCTGCAGAGCAAAAGATATGACAAGAATTTCAGCTACTGCAATCTAACTTCTTCAGGCAGCCAGATAAGTCCCTAAGGTACTGTGGAAAGATTACTATTAATAAAGGAACAGATGCAAGCCTGGGATGATTTCTGATTTTCTGTCACTTTCACCAGGAAGGTTTTAGACTATGATTGTTTACTACAAATTGGTGGGATAGCTATTTGTAAAGATAACAAGATAATGTAATATTTATGAAGTTATTTTTAAAAAAGTAAGAGGCCTTGGAGTATTCAGTTAGAAAAGGAAGAATAAAACAGAATGAACTGAAATCTGTACAGTAGATCACAAACACAAAAGAGCCTTTTTCCTCCTAACACAGTAGGACTGGAGAGTAAAAGGCTCAGGACTGAGGTGGGTTGGATTACATCAATCACCTCAGAGTCAGAATTCTGTGTGATGTGAACAAAAAAAATTACAGAATTGGAATGGACTGTAAAGTTACTGTGCAAGTGTTTCACACAATAAGTTTAACACATCCATCTTTAAGGAGCTCACAATGTCAGCTAAAGCATATGTAGACATATCTTTTCCTCATAAGGTCCCCAGGACATTTATTCTGTTATCTGTAATTCAGTTAAAAATAAAACCTAAATAATATCCTGCTCAGGCTGTGCAGTTCCTGCCAGTTCTGCAGGGAATCATGGAAATGTTTTTAGGAAGAAGTGGCTCTGCTGGACTGGATACGGCCTGCAAACAAAAGGACCAGCCCATAAGCAGTGGCAGAAGCACTTCATCACCTAGCAGAGAGGGAAAGGTACTCTATGGGCAAGATAGAAATTCAAGAGCAGCCTTGATGACCAGAGAACAGGAATGCCACGAGAAACCTTAACGGCACCACGACAACAGGAGGAACAAGAAAAGGTGTGCTGCCTTTTTACAAAATACAGGCAAAACACAGTGCAATCAGATAGTCCATATGTATCTTGAATTTCTGACCAGAAAGACCATCCAAGTTTAATCAATCCTTAATTTCCATGAGAACTTCTACAGCAGTTGCTATCTTCATCTTTGTCATGGTTTTGATTGGAATAGATTTCATTTTCTCCATGCAGGCTTGTATAACACCATGTTTTGGATTTTTTTTTTTTGAAATAAAAATAGCAGTGACAAAACAATTGTGTCTTAGTTGTTACAGAGCAGTGTGGAGTGAAGGACTTCTCTGCTTCTGCTCAGTCTTTAAATGGGAGTAGAATAACATACAGTGCTTTTAAAAAAAAAAAATCTGTGCATATCTTTCATTACTACATAATGAATCTTCAGAGGTTATCAAAAGAGGGCTATGTAGAAAACAATTTTATTTTTCTTATTAGCTTGATTTTAAAATGAAAGGAAAATACTTCTACATGCAGCTAGGAGAACAAATTGGGCAAATGTTTCTCTTTTGTAACTAAAATATGAATAGTGAAATTCTGACCAATGTAAGTCCAGAAAGAATTTGGCATGGATCTTTTTAATACTGCTAGAGTTTTTACCTGAATGAAGCCTTCCAGGATCTGAAGCTTCTGCACAGAGTCACTGTCTGCCTTCTGAAATACAATCATTAAAAGATATCTTAAAGGTGCCAACACTGTCTTTCTAAATCCTACTCTGTTGCATATTTAAACTACAGCAATTCATAAAAAAAAGTAATCTTAATTTGAAGTATTTTAAGATGCTCATTAGATTCAATATTCATTTCTTCATCTTCTCATCCAAGTTACCTTTCCATTTAAAATGAATTGTCTCAGTTAGTTGTAAACAATTTTATATTTTGCTAACAACAAACATGGTGTTGATGGTTGGCTAGAACACTTGGAGGTCATTGCAGCATGCAAGCGACTCTGTGATGGACCATCTTACAGTGCACAGCCTGCACAAGAGAAGCTATCTGTGGAAATGTTCAAACTCTTACTAAAAGCTTAAAAAATAGCCTGTTTTAAAAGTTGCACTTTCATTATCTTCCTGTAACTGAAACTGGTCTTGAGACAGGAAAGGCTCTTCTAGCAGGAACAGTTACTGAAGATAGCTATGCAACAATAAGGAAAAAACAGTAATTTTATTATTATTATTATTATTATTTTTTTTTAAGA
>PPHD01012184.1:0-18221 GCA_002909625.1 Bambusicola thoracicus | reverse complement strand
AGAGAAATAAGGATGTAGGTGGAAACATTAAAAACGTAAAGCAAGAGTAGATGAAAAATACAAGAAACTTGCATTTTTATTTTTCTATGGGTCAAAGTATAAATTTCCTTATCTGAAGGTAAATGTCCACCGAGGGGCTTATGGTTCAGTAACAAAACACAAAGGTAATCTTGATAAGTTATAGGAGCAGGGTTACACGTTGACCACTAGAGAGCAACAGATAACCAGTAGATGTATGCTTAGTACGGCAAAATCTGAGCACTCTTCAGTGATGAAACGCTAAGAAATACAGATGTAGATATTAACATCATAATATATTAGTACCCTCTTGCTACTTCTTAACAGTCCTAATGCCCTCCAATTAAACAAAACAGCAGGAGTGAGCACTGTGATTATCAGCAGCAACCTGCATCTAAACAAACGTCTGAAAGGTATCCTATAAAACATTCGCTTTGCTTACCTACTTGAATCAGGTATCATAAATCATTGAGATCAGCTGCAGAAATGGACAGCTGGTTTCTTCTGTTTCTAAGTCCAAGCCTGCATTATGAGGGGGTGTGAAACTTTCAAAACTGAAACTTCTTCTGTTTCTATTTTAAATTCTCAATTTTGTTACTTGTGACTGCACATTTCAGAAAAGAAAGATTGCCTTTTTCTTTTCTAAGTGCTCTGAACTCTTAGTATGTAGTCTATACATACTATGTCATATTCTATAGTATTACTACAGAAAATTTATTACAACGCAGTATATGTTCACCCTAGAAGCCAAAATGTTCCTGCACTGCAAGTGTATGTTCCATTCTCCATATAATTCACATCTACAAAGTATGTTCACAGACCACACATCCAAAGAAGCACTTTCCCCTCCATTCCCAGGTTCAAATAGACTGTGTTGTTGCATTATCACAGCATATAGTGAAAACTTACCCATCTGACTATAGTCTTGAAGATAAAGGAAAATTGTTATGTGAGAGTGTTGCCAGAGCTCAAGGACAAATTCTGCATGTCTCCAAAAAAGTGTCCTTTTTCATTGTCAACTTTTGATATCACTACTGGTTTTCTCAGGTTTTTCGGTACATTTCTTTCCTGCTTTTGGAGACGCGTGAATTTCGTAATATGCAGAGCAAAACTGTTCCAAGAAAAGCTCTTAGGGCATTTATACTCTTTGTTCTCTTTCCTCCTGGGCCTTCTCCAAGCACAGATGTTACATAGTTTTGCAGCTGAGTAGCAAAGCTGTAGCTCTATGGCAGCAAATCTGTGCCACTCTGTGGCCTTCCTCAATTTAGAAGCCATGATCAGCATTTCATATCAGATAATTTTGTTACTGAGTGAAAAGAAACACAGGCTGACAGCAGGACAATCAGCAGCAGCAGAGCTGAGGTGAATTCCTGGTAGGTGGGTATTGCACAGTGACCAGTATCGCAGAGGACAGCAGGTACAAAGAAATAATATTGCTGCAAACAGTGGAAAGGCATCATCTCTTTGCTGCAGGAACTAAGACTCACTGTGAAATAAGGCATACTACTTGCTTGCCATTATGAAGAAATGCCCCTTGCTTTAGGGTCCACTGGGTGGGTGTCCACAAGTGCCTGAATAACACTGCTGCTACCTGGAGAGTCGGGGAATCAAAGGACAAATAGAGAAGGAATGAATGACTTCACAGGAGCAGGAATTCAGACAGCAGCAAGGAAGACTGGTCCACGGCAAAGGAAAGGGGAGAGAGAAGGTGATAACGACAACAATTTTCTTCTCCCTAGTAGCCTAACTAGGCTGAGGGCCAGAGACTGAAGGAGAAAGGGAAGAAAGGATCTCATCTGACTCACTTCTTTGAAGACAACATCTATGCCATGAAAGGTAGGGAAGAGACTGAATTTAGTGTAGCTGGAAGACACTCTGGAAGATGTAATTTGACTCAAGTTTTCCATAACAAAGCCTTTTCTGGGTGACATTGTTTACTCTGGCCTTATCTAAGTACCAAATGATCTATTTGCTTTTGCTACAGACAATTGCCTTTCTAACCTCAGAGCAGACTAGCCACACATATCTAAGGAAGAAAGGTGAAAGTTAATCAGTGCTGTGTATCAGACAACTGGTTCTGTTTCATGGATATGTATCACTCTCAGGACTGGTAAAGACAGAGCTAACTAAGCGAAAAAGAAACCCCTCTGTCTGACTAGCAAACTCTTTATTTCTTATTACTTGTGTCAGACTATATCCCCTCTATTTTAGAAATGTTTCTGTTACTTCTGGTTTTCAAGAAAACTCTCTGGTAAATGTAGCCCACGTATTTATCTTTGCAGAGCAGCTGACACAAGTTGTTAAGTGCAATTTGTCCCTCCTGCTTTCATGGCATCCACACAGATAATTCCCAACTCTAAGTGTTCAGTTCACAGCGTTAACTATCTCAGTGAACAAACTTGGCCAAGCAAAGGTCAGGCCACTCTCATAACCTATCTGCAACACAGAACACAGTGAATGCCTACGATGCAGTGAGAACATAAAATACCACTGTTGTTAGTCAGGCACACCAAGAGAATGGCAAGGCTGGGTCGAGCCCAGAAGATGCAACTTAATATCAGTTCTTATCACACAGAAACCATGCTTTAAAAAAAAAAAAAAAAAAAGAGCGCAGCTGTGAAGTCATGTATTGTAAAGCTCCATTTTAAAGACACTATCTGCAAGGGCTCTGGATCCCATGTTAAATATGGTTTCCTCTTTAAGCACATTAATAATATATTTTTGTGGCTTTAAAAGGACGTTTAGGAGGCAAGGTTCTAAAATATTAACCCCTCCCCCCCCCTTTTTTTCTCTCTTCTGTTTACATAAATTGTTTTTTTGCCTGATTTGAAGTTTGAATGTTATAGGAAGCAACTGAAAACAAGCAACCAAAACATCATCCTGCTGTCTGGATGAGCAATCCCTGTGAAACTTAAGCCCACGTCCCACACAGTGAGATCAGTGGGAGCACAGAGAGATGTGGTAACCAACAGATCTTCCTTCAGCCTTCTGTGCTGTCAGAATCCTTTGCTACAAAGGAGAACGAAAGGCAGCATGGTAAGAGCCATGACAGTGCGCAGGACACTGCGCAACCTTACTGCGCCCAACACCGCACTTCAGGCTGCTTTCCAGATGTGCTGTGATGCCAGTCGTGCCTCACACAGCTTCGGTACACATACAACAGTCCTTAAGCGAATCTTTTTATGTCGACTTTCAGGCAAACCCCTGAACACCTTTTAACATCAGGCCGCTCTCATGGCAGGAGGAGATGAAACGAGATCTTTAAAGTCTCCTACAACCCACCGCAGTCTATGATGTTGTGACCTGCACTCCCCGACACGGCTCGAGGTGGCCCCGCAGTGCCGCGCTCTCCCCCCGGGGGTCCCCACCACGCCGGACCGGGGCGCGCAACGCGCCTGCGCCACCGCCGCCGCGCGTAGAACACTGCTGTAGAGCTCTACACGGCGCCGCCGGCGGGAACGGCAGCGCAGCGTTGACCAATGGGCGCTCGGCCGTCACTGAGGTCAGTTCCGCTGCCTGGCGCTGTGCTCCGCCGAGGTTGCGGCAGCGACGAGGGGCGCGGGTGCGCCCTCGCTGGGGTAAGTAGCGCAGGGCCGTGCGGCCGCCGAGCTCGGGGAGCGGGAGGAAGCGTGCGGCCGGAGACAAGGGGCGCGCGGCCGGTAGGCCGGCAGGGTTTTCCAGGCGCCACTGCGGGGGACAGCGCTTGTCTCGTTCTCCGAGCCAGGTAAGGCTTCACCAGCCCACCGCCGCCGGCCGCGCACCGAGCCACCGCCCTGCCTGCCCGCAGCGGGAGAACCGGGGCTCCCCGCGGCGAGCGTGGGCCGCGGCGTTGCTCAGTGCTGCCCCCTGCTGGCCGCCGCCAGCACTGCGCTGTAACGCGGGCGGAGCCGCCTCTCCGCCGCCAGCGGCGGCAGAGGGCGAACGTCTGCACGGAGCGCGGATGGTCCGCCGAGCGGCGCGCCGCCCCCGCCGGGCAGCGGCTCAGCACTGCCCCTTGGAGATACACCCTGAGCGGGGGCGGCCCCGCGTCCTCTGAGGGGCGGCAGCGCGGCTGCGTGGGTGGGCGAGCTGCCCAAAAAATGGGATTATTTTTTTGGTGTTCTGTGGCGGATGCTGCCGGCTCGCGGGCGCCATGAGGCAGCGGTGGAGGCGGCTGGACTGCAAGGCTGTTGTCTAGGCTTGGCGACCTGGCTGCTCGTCCTGAAGAAGAACAGCTTTCGGGTTAGTAGCCGTGTTACTGAGCAGACAGAGCGTTCTGCTCTGTGGATGTGTATGTTTAATGCTTTGCAGTGTTCGGATGGAAGATTCTCTTAATTAAATCCTGTATTTAATTTTGTTGCTAGAGAATCTATGTATGGCATTGGTCACTTAAGGCAATTTTCATATATAAAAGGACTTAGAATTCTTTTAAAAAATAGATCTTTGTTATCATGGAGGTAGTCTAAGTGCCTTCATGCACGCTTTTAATAAAAACAAGTCTTTTCTTTTTCAATTAAGAAGACTAGTGGTATTCCATAGGGATTGCTAGTGTTCTATTCTTCTGCATTGTTACTACAATGCAAGGCTTAGCGTTCTATTCTGTATTGTTACTACCATGCAAGGCTGTGGTCAAGGCCCTTTTTCCTGCAGATCCTTATGTAAGTGGCCAATTTGATCAGGAATTAAACACAACGATGAATTTTGCTATCTCCATGAATGTTTGGAGGACTGGGCACGGAGGAATACATGCTTTCATGGAGCTCTTTAGCCCTTCCTCTGTTATTATCTGTGGTGCCATGTTTCCTTGCTTTGTTGCTTACAGGCCTTAAAGCTTGGAGCGAGGTAATGCAAACGCTACTCAATCCGTGGGATATACAGAAAGATTTTTAAAGAAATGGTTGTGAATTCTGTGAAATGGGGAAATGTGCAGCATAAATTTATAGGTTGATTGCATATTACGTGAGAAATTGTACTAACGTTGTCTTGGGCACTGCCAAAAATACTACCTCTGATATCGTGATTATACATTAGGGTGCTTTTCTTGCTGTACTGCAGTAAGACCATCAAGCAGTTGGATTATATGCCGGAGTCTTTTCTATGTCAGATACAGCTAGGCCTCTGGCCCAGAGCCTTAGAAAAGCAGACCTTGGTTTCAGTAGAGTACTGCATAATGCATTTAATATGCACTTCCCTTCTATAGATGCCTGCAATGTTAATTAGACAATTTTTTGCCTTTGCTTAGGAAAATAGTTATTTTTAATCAATATTTTGCATAACTTCATACTGTAAGCGTTAAAAATTCTGAATGTAATTATTTTTTATGAACAGTGAAATAACTGTATATTTTGCAATAAACGTGAGCTCTAAAAACCTGGTACATGGTCTTTTCTCCACTCCCTACATTGACACTCCTCATTCATTTTGATGGACAAACTTCATGTGAATTTCAGATACAAAAAGCTCTGTGTCTGTGTGATTAGCTGTCATTTTGAAACCAAATGCATTTTTTAAGAAGAATTACAGATAAATATACTTGGTGTATTTGAATCACTGTTTTTTAATACAAAGTCAGTTATTTTGATTAGTGTAATGTGTAATACATGAGTCAAGCACTTAGAGCATTCATAGGCATTAGGCCTAAGGCTGTGACTGATGATTACATGGTTGGGTCAGCAGGACAGTTAACTGCTTAACAGAGACAGCCAACCAATGCTATACTGTATATGGCACAGTATACAACTGTGAAATGCAGATGAGATAGGTTTACATGGAGTTTTAAGTTCTTCCATAGAGATTCACATATTGCACTCTGTCTTCCTGATACAATGTCTTCCAATTCTTTATAAATCTTCCTTAAAACAAAATAAAATGACTTGCATGGGTTTTTTGGTACCAAAGCAGGCCTTGATTGTTGGGTGCAGGCTATGAGCTTAGTATGTGAGAAGTGTGCGCTTTGCTCATGAAACTTGATTACGTGTGGGAAAAGCGTATTGCTTGTCACATCCATTTTGTTGATAGCAGTGTATACTTTGAGCACGTGCTCGACAGGAGTGAATAAGAAAGCTTAATTTATCTTCTTTCTGTTGTCTTTTTTTTTATTCTCCCAAGTTAAGATCTCTGGTATTTTGAGGCATTTTCACAAACTCATTGTTCCAAATCCATTGTTGTAAAAGACAGTGATTGGAATTGATTTTTGACACTTTGAATATCTTTTGCTTTGTTCTTCATCGGTCCCATTCCTGCAGTAGCAATTCAGAATCCTTATGGACTTTCAAATCTTAATTCAATGTTAGCTTTGGTTTGGTCTGTGTGCTCTGGGTTTGGTTGTAACTTGAAGAATACAGTATGTATCATTTCATTAAATCTTCTGGAGCATGTCCATGCTAATACTTTTAATTACCTCAAAAATTCTTCAGGGAAGTCCTCTGGCCTCTCCCCCTCAACCATTCTTACTGATATGAAGTGACCGGGTGTTGGATTATTACACCACTTTTCTGTGTATGTAGTTGGTTTCTTTTTCTCTGAAGTAACCAGAAAAGGCAAATAAATTTCAGCCTAGTAAAAAAGGCAAATTAATTTCAGTTTAGTAAAAGACATTTTACAGTATATTTTGGTTTAGCCAAAACAGCGATGAAATTGAGTGCTTTGCCTCCAGGCTTTCCTGAGTACTGAATAGTTAATCAGAAAAGATAGGTGGACAAAGCTGGGAAGACAACGGGATGTCATTTCAGCAGCAGCTGGTTATTCTGTTCTTTTTCACCTTGTACTGATTCTGGTTGAGATGAAGTTAAAGTTTTTCAGAGCAGTGTGTCTGATGCAGTGTTTTGAAGTTGTGGCTAAAACAACACTGATTACATGCCAGTGCTTTGGCTGTTGTTGAACAGCGTTTGCATAACGTTAAGGCTTGCCCTTTTTCTCCTTGCAGCCCTCCCCCACCTCACAGTGAGTAAGTTAGGAGTGAGCGAGAGACTGGGAAGGCGCACCGCTGAGACAGCTGGCTAGGATTGGTCAGAGGGGCGGTCCGTACAATACGTCATGCTCTTCAGTAACAACTAGAAGTAAAGGATAGAGAAGGGGAGAGGAGGCTTGGCTTCCAAGGTGGTCGATGCTCGTAGACTGGCTGGGCATCGATTTGCTTGTGGTAGACTGTGAGTGATTTTCTTTACATCATTGCCTTCCCTACCCCCGGCCTCTTCCCTTTATTGAATGTCTTTGTCTTGACCCATGAGTTTTCTTGCTTTTGTCCACAAGTTTGCCCTCCTTCCTGCACAGAGAGGGGTGGGAAGTGAGCAAGCAGCTGTTTGGATCCTGGTTGGGTTTAACCCACCACACGTCTGAAATGCATTTGCAGTACTCAACATTAAAAACCTGGTTTCTAACAACTCCATTAGAACAGTATTACAACAGCATTTTTCACAGATCTGAATAAAAGCTTAAGTTTAATGTTACTCCCATTTGCTTTTGTCCCCAAATGTTGAGGTATTTGAGTTGGGAAAGATTTGAAAAATGGCTGGGTTGTTCTTCAAATTACCTCTATCAAATTCTTTTAGTCCCCCTCTTGGGCTTAGCAATTTAGATCTGCCTGGTCAGTTAAAGCATTTGTCAAGCATTTGACAATATCTGTTGCTTTCTTGTTCTTTAAAGGTAGTGGCTCCTTTTTCATGTTGTCTTGTAAGGTGAAGTTTACAATGTTAATTAAAAAAAAAAACAAAATGTTTTTTTGTAATGTCTGTAGCATAAAGTGCTTTATGCTTATCTGTTGGTCAGTTGGTGTAGAGCATAGTTTCAGTATGAGTAAGAAGTTACAGCAAAAAAAAGCAATGACAATCTAATTTCACCCATCCTTCCCAAATACAGTTTTAATTACTATTTAAAGCTGTAGAAATCCTTGGAGCATTTTTGATCTGGGTGCAACACTAAAGCTTATCGAGGGCTCGTAGCGTCTTTGTCCTGAAATGAAGCAATGGATCTCCTGAACATAGACCTGCCATCAGTCTTTTATGTCAAAAGATTCCTCCCAAGTCTGAGAAGTGGTATTTGCAGGTTGGGAGCACAGTCCTTCCAAGATTATCAGAATCGTTTGTTTTATTTTACTCTTTATGCCCTCTATTATCCAGATTCTAATGTTATGAGCATTAGATTTGAAAACACACATGCACACAACAAACTAAACACAAAAAAAACCTTCAAATCATGATCCAGTAATGTATTCTTCACTCATACCTGGGAAGCTGCCCCGTGTGATTTGTTTTTTACATGGGGATGTTACTGCAGGTGTCTGCATTGCAATGAAATGAGATCACTACAGTCCCAGGAACTTTCTACTGATGAATTTTGCAGCTCTGCAGCTATTCATCTACTAGAGACTGAAAATATAATGATCTTGTTTCTAACCAGTTTTCTAACTTCTTCTTGTTGTTTGAGATTACTTCAGTATACTTGCTTTTTGCAGAGTCCCATCTGTAGGGCAGCATTCTCACAGCAGTTGGGAATATTAGCAGATAGGGCACAGATAGATGTAAGAAAAACATAATGGATCAGATGCTTACTCATTTTCAGGCACTGTAAAGATGTTCCATAGTATAAAGTTCTCATTCTGTCAGTATTAGAGTAATAGGATGTTGTTCGGTGATCGCAGCTTTGTGAGAGGGCTTTGGAACCCAAATCAAGTCTGTCTCCAGATAGATTCGGAGAGGAATTAGATTCCAGGAGCAGAAATGCCCATCTTCTGTAAGATATATTAAAGTGCAGCAATATGTCTGTAAGCGAGAAAGTTTGACTAAGAAAGGTATTGAATTGAGTTGTACTTGCTGTTAGCTTTGGATTTTATCTGATGTATGTCTAAAAAGCATACTTCATTTTTCTGTTTTCCAAGTATAAGTGGGCTTATAGTTCTGGCAAAAGCTGTTGAAGCAGGGATCTTGTTCATGTTAAATATAGAAAAGAGACAGTAAGAGTTCTAGAAGCTTTGGGGCCAAACATGCTGTACAAGTTAACAGAGCGGTTTTATACTGATATTACTGTTTTACCTCTGCCTTCTGTTGCTTTGCCTATTTTATTTGATTGATACATTTTGTATTATCAGGTTGGAGTAAATTATTTATATGGTTGTTGACATATTTAGAAGTGATTGTGCTGTGTTACTAATAGAAGTGAAAGTAATTTTTGCAGCTGCTGATTATTTTAACTTAATTATGTTGTTGTAACTTATTATTTTGAGAATATGTGAAGTAGAAATTGCATGTGATTATGTACTAGAAAAGAATAATACCAGTGTTTCAGGTCTAGTCTTGCTAAAGAATTTCCATCTGTACTTCAGGAATTTTTATGTTATCTTAAAAATCCTTAATTTTAACAACAATCTCATAGTTGTATATTTCTGGTAACCCTTGTGGTCACTTTAGTCTTACCTCCTGGGATTAAAAAATGAGTGGTACCTGTAATGTTTTATAATATCTTTTCTATACTGCCAGTATATTTTTGGATCAGATGCTTACTCATTTTCAAGCATTATAAGAGTATTTTGTTGTTTGAAGTTCTTAGTCTGGTAGTATTGTAGTAATTGGATGCTACTGTGTGATCTTGGGTCTATGAGAGCTGTCCTTAAAACTGTCATTAACTGTATATGCTGTCCTTGACTGTAGATAGATCTGAAAGCAAATTCTATTGCTGAGTTCTGTTACAAAGTGTCCTCCTTGTTAGGCTTAAATACATCTTAAATGTAAAGTTCTTATTACATAGAAGAAATAGCACATACTCTTTAGGTTTTGATAAATATCAGATCATCGTGTGAATATATGAACACTGAATATGAACAAATACTAAAGGATTATTTAACTGATTCTGTTTTGCTAAGAGTTAATAATTCTTTATGCACAGTAGAACCAACTTAATATATTAACAGATTTGCACACTGTAATTTGGCTATAGTTTGCTAATAGTTGACTAGTTCAATGATTAGTAAATCATAACTGACTTTCTTCTGCTCTCTATTCTTTAGTGCGGCAAGGTGATTGAATAAAATTAAGAACGTGGAGTATAATATGGATGTGAGTGCTTGATCACGATTTCTTTCAAAGAGCATATTTTGCGGATTGGTGGACTGAACAAGTAATTGATAAGCCACATACACCAGACTAAGATCAAGAAAACATTCTGTTGCTGCTGTTTGACGGAGCTGGTGCAGATTTGCATCTTCTGAAATGCAGTTGAAAAAAATGAGGGAAATTCTGCCAAGATTGTACCCTGGCCAAGTTAATGGTAAAAATAATTCCTTAACTACATCCCCAAAGCAATCATTTGAAGATAAATCAAATCCGTCAAATGCTGATGATGATCAGAACTACTGTTACCAAGGCACTGAGGCTGAGAATAATAAGCTGTCATTGATAAGCTGCATGAAATGCAGAAATATCCAGAAATTTTCAAAGCAAGATTTAGAAAAGCATAAGAAACTTGGGTGGACTGAAGACAAAAACTTCATCTGCAGGATGTGCAGTCATATTACACCGCCTGCTTTCCATTTTGTCCCTGAAGGTGCCAATGCCGTAGACTTTGAAAAACATGAGAAAACTTATCAGAGAAAAAAACAGAAAGCATTTAAAGTTAAAAACTTTTTGCCCGGTAAATACTACTGTGATAAATGTAGATTTTCAACAAAGGATCCTTTGCAATATAAAAAGCACGTAAGTCAACATGAAGAAATTAAATTTATTTGTTCCTATTGTAATTATATATCCTACACCAAAGGTGAGTTCCAGAGACATTTGGTGAAGCACACTGGAACTTTTCCCTATCAGTGTGAATACTGTGATTATGGTGCTGTTAGGCATGACTATATAGTGAAACATACAAGAAGAGTGCATGAAGCGCCCAAAAAACGGCTGTCAAATACTGGCATAAAACGTCAACAAAAGAAGTCTTGCCTACCAAGTCAAAGCACTTTATTTGAAAAGCAGAAATATGAAGAAATTACTTTTCAGAATGAACTTTCAAATTCGTCTTCAAATATCACTTGTGAGATTCCAGATAAAGCGACTAAAATAGTCTCTTCATCTCGTGATATGGAATGTAGCATCAATGCAGCTTCAATCCAGAATAAAACAATATTGGAGCCATCTGAAATAAGCGTGTGTGAGAATCAGAGTGTAGAAGTTGAGGTTTATTCTCCAAAAATGGAGCCTTTACAACCTGGAATGCCTTTAACTGTAATTGCGCCATCTGAACTTGTAGTTCCTTCTAACTGTTTAGCTCAGATAGTAGAAATTAAAATAGTGAACGGAGCTCAACAGCTGGTTCTTAAACTAATTCCTATGAAAGAAGCAGCTTGCAGGCCTGTGAACTGTGCTGAATTGGGACTTGAGAATCAAGGTACAGAGCGAACTGCAGAAGGAAAAAAACCATCTGTATCTTCAAATGAGTTACTAACCATGGAAGTGAATGTAGACAAGATATCCAGTATTAGTAACCAGCTTAATTTAGACAATAAGTATGACAAGAATTCTGAATGCCTTTATTCATCTGATTCCCAGTACTCAGACTGTAACTCTGTATCAATACAGAAAGAAGATTCATCAAAATTACGCCTTCATTTGGTGAAAGGTATTGATGTGCGTTCAGGTGTTATAGAACTTTGTTCTCAGTCTTTGGTGACTAATAGTACTGAAAAAAAAAATGATCTTAAATCACCCAAGCGGGAAATGGATGGAAAAAATAACTTACATTATGATTTATATTATTATGAGGAAGGTGTGGATACATCTCATCCAAAGAATGCCGCTGTTTCTGAAGACAAAAGTTCCAAGAACAATTCAGTAAAGACTACTCAGGGGGGCAAAAATTTCTACTCTTCTGCTGTCCTTAAACAAAAAGATATGTTTCCACTAAAGAGGGATGACAAAGAATGTAGGAGTCTGATAGTCAACTCTGCAGAAACACATTTAGCTGCTAAGGGTTTTGATAGAAAACCTGTTATATGTTCTGAAGCAGAAAAAAACTTTCATGTTACTAAAACTTCACCTTGGGAGGACATGACTTTTAGTTTTAGCAAAGTAAAGAAAGCTGAGACAGTAAGTCAAAAAAATAATCTTCTTCTGGAATCACTAGAACTACAGAAAATGGAGAATAAAAACAATCCTTTTGAGGGACCCGTTATTTCATCTGTATTTTCTCTTAGCTCTGGGGCTGAAAATGTTCCAGAGAGCATCAGATGGGATGATACGACACGCAATAAGAAGTCAACAACATTGCTGTGTAGAAAAATTGCTCAGCTCATGTCTGCTGCTGAATCTAACATGAAATCTATGCCTTTGAGATGCCAAGCTTCTAGTAAAAAGATGCATTTCCCTCAGGAAAATTCAGCAAGCTGTGCCACTGGATTGGAACAAGCTATGTCTTTCCCTCAAGTGCATGGTGGAAGTAATGTAATTGGTACTAATGAACACAGTAATGAGCAGCTACTTACATTTGCAAGAACATCTAAAAGCAGGGTGACTAAAAATTCCAATGTTGCTTCTCCAGTGTTTATCCCCAAAGGGACAGTGCTGAGAGTGCTCAATGCTGCTAGCAGTCAAAACTCCGGAGGAATAGAAAAGATGAGTGAAGCATCAGCTCCTTCTGCATATTGCAACGAGATGCTTCTGCCTCGTCCAGTTCCCGTCAGTGTTTCTGAGAAACTTAGCAGTAATTTGCCATGTTTGCCTAATCAGAGTGATGCACATACTCAGTCCCGAAATGTATCACTCAGGCAAAGACCAAAGCGAGAGATGAATGCTAAAACTAGTAGCAAGCAAACTGTTGTACCATATCAGAAAAATGGTGACGTATGCAAGCAAAGCAGACACTATTCAAAAAGTCAACAAGGACCCAAGAATAAGGTAAAACAAGTGGGTTTCAGGGAGCTTCCAAAGAGAAAAACAAGAACACAGTCGGAAACCAGTTCAGGTTCTGACATGTCGTATCTGTTGACAGCAAGACGTCTTCGGCTTGTCCCTCTGAGAATGAATCAGTTGATTAAATGCCCTCGTCGTAACCAGCCAGTTGTGGTACTCAACCATCCTGATGTTGACACGCCAGAGATAATTAACGTAATGAAGACTATCAACAAGTATAAAGGTCATGTCCTGAAAGTAGTTCTATCAGAAAGGACAAGTAGTTGTCTTGGTGTCAAACGTTACCGAAAGCGTCTTACTCTTCAGAATGCTGAGATAGGAAGCCAAGCAAAAAAGCAAAGTATGCTAAAAATGAAACTGAAAAAGACCCATAAAAACAACTACCAGGTGGTGGAAGCCTCACCAGCTGAAGCACTTCAGTGTATGTTTAAGTGCTGGTTTTGTGGAAGAGTATATGCGGACCAAGAAGAATGGATAAGTCATGGACAGAGGCACTTGATAGAAGCAACCAAGGGTTGGGATGTTCTTTCACTTCCAGTAACAAAGCATTAATTGAAAGACTAGTTTTGTCTGTTTGTTTTTAATTTTAATGAGTGCCGTTAATTTCCTTGGAAAGCAAGATAGGGAAAACTGCTTTACCTTGCAAAAGAAACTCTACCGTTAGCAAAGCGGAAAGGAGAGCAGAGTTATTAAGATATAGAAACGCTTATACTGAGAACTAAGCGCTACTTTGCACTCCCATGTTTGAAGTTTTTATTGGAGGTCAGCTTCATCTCTTCCGTAAGACAAATTTGAAAAGAATTTGCTATGCAAACATTTTTCTTCTTGCCATTAACTGTTCTAGGATACTGTGCTGTACCTGGTTTCTGCTGGGTCTGTACAAATAAAATCCTAGACTGTGATATCTGTCTAACATGGTTTAATTTGTTTTGTTACAGCATAGTGTTTCAGAGATTAGGCATACGTGTAGTGAACAGCACCTTCAAATCCTCTGTGGGCTGCAAGTGTATATCACAGTTTTTAGTGGCAATTCAGGCACAAAATATAGGAACTAAAACTTAAATTCAAGCACTCATTTTCAGTGGAAGAAAACCACTGACTTTAGAGGAGTACAAGGGTGTAAATGAGAAATCTGTGAGATGCGAGTTACTCCCACTAGGTCAAATAGCACTAAAATGCTTAATTTTTTCTAGTACTTAGTTTTTACCTAGCTTGTATTGCATAGATATGAGAAAAAGAGCACAACCATGCCAGCCCTTTGTACTGCTGTTGCTGAGCAGGCAGGGTTGGTTGGAGGACGCATTGAACTTGGACTGAGAGGAGAGAGAAACATTTCTGTGTGGTCTCAGACTTCAGAACTCTAATGCCGGATGTGTATTGTAAGTTTGAACCGGAACTACTGTTTTGAAATGCTGGTAGTTCCTAGCTCTTCATTTTCACTGTTGGTGCATTTTTGTAAACAGTTTAACTAAGCTGGGAATATTTTTCTATATACTCTGGCGGATTATTCATTGTTTTGATAAAGTATGTACGGTATCTGTATTGAAATGTAAATATTTTAAGACTTCAAAGTACAACAAAGCTAAACAGTTAAAAGATTGCTTTCCAATAATTTTGCAATACTGTTAAAATCGTTCAGAGACTTGGTGCTTTAAGTGAGACCTTCTTCATCAAACATTGGAAGATTTTGTATCATTTGTATCATAGACTACCGTATTCCACAGAACAAACTTCTTTTTCTCTGTTTTATCAGTAATAATGAAAGGACAGTTCTCATTTTTGTATTCAAATGGAATTATATTTTTTTAGATGGGTACACTAGAGGGTTTTTTCACTTCATGTACTTTTATGCCAAACCTAACAGTACTATTTCCATTTTTTATTCTGAAAATAGTTTCCATTTTAAAACTCTGGCATATCACATACAATAAATATTAGAACTGTTAACATAAGAAGAATATGGTTAAAATCCCTCCTTTGTTAAACTCTTTCAGTCCAGGTTACTGTCCGTATTAATTTTGTTTCTGTAGAAGCTACAAAATAAATGGCTTTGAATTTGCTTCTTAAGAGTTGTTGCTGGCAAAAAAAGAACATTCTTTATGAAAGCTGTACTCTGTGTGTGTGTGGAAAAAAATGTTGCTGCTCAGCATTATAAACTAGGTGGTTTAAGTATATTAATAATGCGTGTCTTTAGTAAGCAAGTTTGCTGTTTTTGGTGAGCATCTACAAAGCTTTGTGTGTCTCTGACATTGTCTGCTGTCTAAATTGTTAAGCTGTTCATTTTTATCGTGGGTTTAATTTAGAAAAAAATATTTTTCTTTAAATGTAAAATCCTTTCGTAAGTTAAATTGTATGGTGACTATAAAAGTCTGAAAGCAGAGTATGTCATGCCTCTTTTCCTTTTTGAATTCTGCCAAACTCAGCAGAACTCCAGTGATTAGATAGTGTCATGTCAAAATAGTTTCCTTCAAGTTTAATAGTCTCAGTGGTTTGGGAGAAGTGATTACAATGAATGTTCTTTTGTGTTATGATACAGTGTGGAGAAATGAAAAGGTTGGAAGGAAGTCAACAACTAACTGCTCAAATATATTCGGTGCTAGTTTGTGCCATTGCACAGCGCATCATAAGTTGGGTTGGAATCTCATGGTCTGGGCTTTAATGTTTTAATTCTTCCAGTTACCCAGGCAAAGTGAGAAGAGATGCTCACTGATGATTACAGACAGTCCTAAGGCTTTCCTTTCTCATTCATAGCAAAACTTTCCAAAACTTAAATTGTATGAATAAATTTTTTTTGCTGGAAAAATACTTCGTCGTTTCATCTGCTTTGATACACTCTGGAATATTTTTAGGTGAGTTTGAAACTTTTCTACTGTTTCTGCTGATGGTTTTTGTCTGTATCTTTGGACGTGGTAAGACTTCGTAGGGGCTGTTCGTGTAATGGTCCTAATGTGTGTGTTTGAACATTCAAATGTGGAATACAAGTACTTGCTGCTTAAGCTAAAGGTTATGTGTTAGTTAAGCAATAGACCTTTTATCATTAAAGGTGTCCTTAGGATTTGCTCCAATACTTATGAGCATCGACTGACGCCCATTGATTTCAGTGGCTGCCGAGCAGGGATTTTTATTGTGCGGATACACGTGTGCACAGAATTAAAGTGTTAAACAGTGAATACTCAAATAGTGTTTTATGTGTATTTTTAAAGAAAGAATATATATTTTTTTAATACAGAATGTTTTATTAGGTTTTGCTACTGAATGAGCTTCGGTGACATTCAAGTAAGCAAGACTAAATTTGATTTTCATCTTGTGTTAGGTACAATGCAAGATAAGCAAATTGCTCAACCATTGTCAAAGTATCGGAAGTCGGTCTCTTCATGCTTTTCTGAGTTAATACAATGACATGCACTTTACCTATATCCTCGATTTTGTTACATCCACCAGATAAAAACATTGCAAGAATTTAAAAGTGGATCTATAATCCAAGTTGGAGAGAAGATTTTAGTGGAACGTACAGAGTTCTTCATAATATGGGGAGCTGATCACTCAAAGGTTAACCTGGCTTTTTACACATTTAAATAATTGCTCTATTTATATTTATTCAAAAGTTGGTGATGTTAAGGTAGGATACGTCTTGTGCAGTTTAATGGATGTGTAAGGTAGCATTGTACTCTCTGGATTCCTGTTTTATCCTTTCCATCGATGAGTGTGATGGGAACATATTTGTAGAACTCAATTATATCTTTCACAGAATTAAATTTCTGGGAGAAAAAGAAGAAAATGAAATTAGCGTTTGAAAGATTTAAGTGATAAATATATTTGTCTATAAAATCAAAATAATTGCAAATGACCGTGTTAGAAGTAGGCAATATTTAGAATAAAATTATGATCAGACAATCTGTCGTAAGGCAAAAAGCACCAGAATTTAACCCTCATTTATCGTTTGTGTCTCATGTGGTGAAGGAACAGCTGGTTGGTTGGAGCAAAAAGGGTACGTCTCTAACCCCCGGAATGCTATATCACTTGTGAAAGTTTGTAATGGCAGGTGCAATGATAATTTCTTGATCTTTTCACTAAGATTTTACTTTGTCAAAAATTAAAATTTGGTTAGTAGCACATGAAACACTGCTAGTTTATCTGTCCTTTTGATTTTGTTTTTCCAGTGCTCGGTTTATCAAGTAGGTCAGTGTAAAATCCCTTTAAAGCACAGTTTTAGTTTTATTCACTGGTGTTGGAATCAATGACATCATTTAATCCTTTTCTTGAAGGCTTTGTTCAAAGTCCTTAGGCTGACTCAAACTGGAACTGAAAGCTGCGCTCACCCGTCCTTCTGGTGAGACTCCATCTCTGATTCTGCCATTCTGATGGTTAGCAGTCCTCTACTTTTCTACTTTTCAGGCAGCGCAGTAGTCATCATCCTGTGTCTTTTAGTTTAAATAGTACACCTCCCTGTGTATACCTTCTAAGCTTTTGCAGGTGAAACAGATTTGACTTCTAATTTTAACACTAGAGGTAAGTGAATGATTTTTTTTTTTTTTTTACTATCACCATTACCAAATTCATCTTGAATCTATGAATTCATCGTTACTAAATTGTTACAACCATACACAGAAATGTAAATATACTGTTACTTTAGCACTTGGAAAGAAATGCATTGCTTATTATATCACATTTACTCTCTTTAAAGTTATATTGTACGTGTGATGATATCTCATGGAAATCACTGTCACTTCCACCTCATCCACACCCAGTGTAGAACAAGAGGATCAGATGTAATCTGTCATTTGGTGTAACTGCTCTTGTGTTATTTCATAAGTTATTCTATTTCAAAGAAAATGAGCTAATTATTTTAATTTTTTTCATGATTTTTTTTCCTTATGTAGTTTTTTTCCACTTTGCTAAAATTGTGCTTTTTGTGTGGTAGGTTATTTTGCAAAGTAAATCAGAATTTTTTTTGTCATGAAGAGACTTAAACATGAGCAAAGGTTTCAGTTGTTTAGCACTGTGATAGGAACCGTATACATGAAAAGCAGTACTCTTACAGCTCTCTGGATTTTTAATAAAGGAAAAAAAAACTGGCTGGAGTGGGGGAAGGCAAGTCAATGATGTTCAGAACAGCAATTTCAGGAGTAAGTGCTTAAATTTCATATTAAATGTCCCATTCGTGGATCTGGTCTTCGTACCTTTTCATGATTTGATCTGGATCAAGTTTAGTACAATGTAAGAAATCTGGCTAAATTGCTAGTAAAAGATGGGCCATATAAAAGGCCATATAAAGGGCCATAAGAGCAGAGGGGCATAAGAGCTAGTGATGCTCTTCTGGGAAGTTGAATTCAA
>PPHD01012183.1:0-18223 GCA_002909625.1 Bambusicola thoracicus | reverse complement strand
TGGTTCTTTTTAGCAGTAATCCTCTATTACCACAGCCGATGCGCTTGCTAAGCGTGGCACCTGGTCTCTTAGCACTTAACTGAAGTACTTCGTGTTGATGTGTATTTCTTCCGGGAATAAGCAGTGCCAGTTAGGCTGTTTGCTCATTAAATTGTTCTTCTGCCTCGGAAGCTTACAGACACTGCAGAGGGAGGTGTGATGACAGTAGGGAGTGACAGAGGGGATATGTGTTTACAGTTCATTTTTGTAATTGTGGGGCTCAAATAATGGGAGATGCAGACTGCTAAATTAAGCCAAATGAGGAGCAGTTATGCCAGTTTTACATTAGAAAAGAGAAATGGTGCTCGAGATACTGCTGTGGGATGAGAAATCCCACTTTACAAGGCTTGCCTGGTCCTGTAGCAAGAGATGTCAAGCATCAAAGCTGGGAGAAATTATCCCAATGAGCTCCTTTTTTAAGCAGTGTTTTTTAAAGGCTTTTGGTGATTGAGCAATCATAAGGAGTCTGTAAAAGCCATACTCCTACTGCCTCAGGACTGCCCTCTTCCCAGCCTGCACACCGTGTTCTCAAACGCGCTCCCAGAAGTGTTGCCTCCTGAGCCTCTCTTCCCGGGTACAGGCCTGTCATCGTCCTACTTCTGTGCCAGGGGCTGTGGGTCTGGCAGCAGCATGTATGCGCCAAGAGCACATCACAAAACTCTTTGACAGGAAAACCTCCATGAAAAGAAAGAAAGCAGCGCAGTAGATTTGCCCACGTATCGCCCTTATGCACACGATCAGGGCAGGTCCTCCCAGCCGGCATCCCCTGCCCCTGCAGGTGAGAGATGCTCTGTCAGGGCTTCTCTGTCTTCAGCCCATTTGATGAACTCAGCCCCTGCCACCACTTTTTAGCTTTGTGCCATGCTGTGAGAACAACTCCAGTTGTGACACCCTCGTGACATCTCAGCAATGTTATTTTTAGGTGTTGGTGAGGGTGAGATTGAGAAAGCTCTCTGCCTCTCTCTGTCTTTGCCACTGGTTTTACCTTGATTGTAATGCCTCCTAATCCTCTGTCCAAAAACAAAGAGAAGCACAGTGTGGCAGCCGGGTTCCTGCATATGAGAGTTAATTGCCTTGTGAGAGCTGGATGGGTGCTGTAGCCCTTGAAATCAGCAAAGCCGGCCTATATAGACGTGTGTGTGTGTGTGCATGCACGTGCATGTGTACATACATAAATGTATTTAATATACAACTTGGCTTAAATGCAAGCTTAAGCATTTGGAGATCAAGCAGTGCCAAAGTAAATGTCGTTCGTCTGGGCTGACTGGAAAAACCAGCAGAAGAGCTCATCAAGGTTTGTATTAATTAGCTTAATTGTTCTTGTGGTCTGAGATTGCAGTTAAAGCCATGCTTGATGCTGAGCTGTGCTGTGCTTATGCCCCCGCCTTCAGTGAGGTTTATTCATTTATGATTTGCCTACTAGTCTCGACGCGATGCCTAAATTTTCTTTGTTATTAAAGCTCCTCTAATGTCTTGAAGCAATTTACTCTGCAATTGTTAGAACATTAGGTGGAAATTTTCCTTTTTGTTGTAAGAGCTGTAAAATTCTCAAGGGGAAATTCTCACTGAAAAAGCTCCAAAAATTTTGCGTAGAAATGGCAGAGTTGTAACAGAGCCTCATTTCTTGGGTTCTTCGCAGAGAAAATTCTGTGTCCGTGAGACGCCTCTTAATTCAATGCAGTTCTCCAAGCAGTGGGTGCACATCCTGAACAACGCTGTTCATCTGCTTCTCACCACCCAGGAGGTACGAGGATCCTTTGTTACCATTATCTGATTATCTGATTTGTACTTTAATGGGATGCTTCTGGTCTGAGCAGCCTAAAGGATGCTGAGAATGATTTTCTGTCAGCTGTCGTGGAAATGTGGGCAATACTCAGAAGTGTCAGCACCCTGAGCAGGGTGGTACCCCACGAGCGTTCTGCTTGTCACCAAATACAGTTCTCGCCCGAGGTCCACTTGTCTTTGGGCTGCAGTATGCCAAGACTGGAAGAGCTCCTTTCCAAATACAAGTGTCTGTTGGTTTATGGTAAAGCAAAAGGGTAACGGTGCCATAACACCTGATAGAAACACCTTTAGTTTGAGGGTTGGGGATAGCGAGACATCTCCAACTCCTTCTCTGGCCCTGAACTTCAAAAACTATTCCAGTCTATTCGTCAAGGTTTCCATCCCATTTGCTAATCTCTGTTACAAGGTGTCTAAAACTGTTGAATACCCCGGGGCAAACCAGCTATCTAGGAGAATCCCAATAGCTTTGGACTTCCACAAGTGCTCTGACCTGAGAGTTACAGCGAGGCTGTAGCCTCTTTGCTCTACTGGGAAAAATGTACAACTATCCTAAGAAAGAGTCCCATTCTGCTCTTTAGGATAAAGAACTTACTGGAATGACAGAAAATTCTGAGAACTTTCATTTTTGAAACCTTACGCTGGGATGATCAGGGAATGGAGAGCTGTTTGCGTTTCCATCACTCCCACCACTCAGAGGCAGGGAAAGCAGCTCGGCTGTACCTGCAGCCTCCCTGCAAAGAGGAGCAACAGCGGTGTCTGAATGAGGGGGAACTGCAAGAGGCTGACAGAAGGACTGATTTGGGAGCGGATGGGAGTAAATTGGATTGTTGGAGATTGGGTGTGCAGAAGTAATTGCCGAGTCGTGGTCAGAGCTCCTGAAGCTCCTGATCGGTGTCAGCTCCATCCTCATCAATAAATGTGTCACCACCAATTCTCATTCACAGTTCGAGAAGAGCCTGAAAGGGTTAGGAAAAAAAAAGATTAGATGCAAAAATGCAAAAGATAGATGTATAAATCTGTAATAATCATTAAGAGCCAATTGCAGTTATTGAGTATTTTTGTATGCAAACCATTATTTGTTTGTTTGGGTTTTTTTTTTAAATCTTTTAGGGATAGAGAGCACAGCAACAGAGGAATTGCAGCTCTGGAACCGGTCTAAACCTGTGTTTGATCTGAGCCTTGTATTCTGCTCCCACCATCATCAAAACCAGATGCGTCAGAAACCTGGGGGAGAGATCTCTACCAGTGATAATAACCCCCATGGGATAAAAGTCTTTCTATCCTTATCATTTATGCCCTTCAGCATGAGGTTTTCTATTTATTGTACATATTTTAAATGCTATAACATGTTTTCACTAGGCACGTAAATGTCTAACCCCTATTTGATGCTGTGTAGGCCAACAGCCCTTTGCAGCCCAGTTGGTGCTTCCTCGCAGAAGGTAATGGGTAACATGGAAGAGGTACGGTATGAGCTGTGTTAAAGAACTCGGGTGAATGTCGGGAGGGAGATGGGCCATTGAGAGCACTTGTCCTCCAGCAGCACAGGGAAACAAGCAGGGCTGCGGTTTGCCATGCATGCCATGGTGCGGAGTGGGAGAGGCCAACCACAATGATCAGGGACATGAGCTCACGTGGATGCAAGCATGCAGCAGGCTGGATCACACGATCATTCCCCATCCATTTCATTCTGTTCTGATGTTTGCTTTTACAAGCCTCCAAATGTGCTTTTAATGCATTTGTTGAGTGTATTTTGACTCTCTGATCTCCCACCCTTGCACCTCACTCAGGACTGAAGAAGGTGGTGTGTAAGTTCTCAGCATAAAGAGCAGGCAACAGAAAGTAGCTATGAGGCAGTGCCACAGCCATTCATGTGAAGCAAAGCCTAAACATTGGTTTGCTATCTTACAAAAAGATTTGTACTAAATCAGGACAATAGAAGAAATGTGCAGCTACTAATTTTCAAATTGGATCAGTTTGGCTTCCAATTTACAAGATTATTTGCATTATCCAATTCATTTTGTATTACAAAGGCAACGGATATTTCAGTGCGATAGAGGTAGGAGCAGTCCTACAACTGCATGAAAACTTCAGACACTTCTGCAGTGCCTAATACTCAGAACACCAAGTAATCAGATGATGCCACTACTCTGAACACTGAGTATATGCTATCTGTATATACGCATCATTTGTTCACTGGGTGGTAGTTAATCACAGAACCACAGAATGGCTTGGGTCGGAGGGAACCTTAAAGCCCACCCAGCCCCAACCTGTGCCATGGGCAGGGCTGCCCCCCACCAGCTCAGCTGCCCAGAGCCCATCCGACCCGACCCCGAGTGCCTCCAGGATGGGGCACCCACAGCTCTGTGCAGCAGTGCCAGTGCCTCGCCACCCTCTGAGTAAAGAATTTCTTCACAATATCTAATCTAAATCTCCCCTCTTTTGTTTTAAAGCTGCTATCTCTTGTCCTATCGCTATACTTTCTGCTAAAGAATCTTTCCTTTTAAGCTATGTTGAAACTGAACTCATTGTGTCTGCTGCTTCTGAGTAAGACCTTGCAGCTGGTTGGGACTCCTACTGGAACAACAATCTCTTTCTCACGCTGTTATCTGCAGCCTGGTGAAACGTCTGAACATGAGTTTCCAGTGCCATACCTACAACAGGGACACCTCGTGCTCGCCTGAAAAGAAATGAAGATTGATGACAGATAATTTTATTTCCACAGACGTTCATGACACCAATAGCAGGATGTTGCCTATTGTTTTCGTATTCTAACAGCATATTGAAAAGAAAAAAAAAATCCCAAGAGATGATGAAATCCATAGAAGTGATTTGGGGTCTGCAGTGTATGCCTTCCACTAGTCTAACATGCAAGCTGTACCACAAACCGCATCCTAGACAGTCTGACCTGATGGTTCATCTGACAGGCAGGATTTGACAAAGCCCTGTACAGCTGCTGAAGTCCAGACTTCCCAAACCTCAGTCCTTCTTGCAGATAAATGGAGGTGGCTCCTCACTCAGGAGCCCAGCAAAGCTTTGAACTTCTGTCAGCCGCTGCAGTGCTCCACGTATTTGGGTGTTTGTAAAGCCTCGTTCTCAGTGCTGGATTGTGCCGTGGGAGTCACATGCTGCATCACCCCAGTCTATTTGTGGATCTGAGCCTACGTTCATGTGCTCACATTTAAGCTGGCTGAAAGCCTCTCAGAATTGTAGGCAAAGGTTAATTTTGCGTACCCAAGACAAGCTCACGGCTGCGTCCGTAACAGAAAGCAGAGGAAAGAGAGAGAAGCTGGAAAGTGAGCAAAGATGGGGAAAACCGTGATGGTCCCCTACACGCTGCTGTTAGCTGCTGGCTGGCAGCAGTGAGAGCAGCCAGGCAGGGCCACAGCTGTAGTGTATATATCAGCCTTTCTCTCTTCCTTCCTTCCAACTTGCTGCCATAAGCAATTGGATATTTTGGCTGTGTACAGAAGCAAACCAAGACTCACTACTAAGGAACCTGTGAAAACATCCATCCCACCAAAGAATTATTCATCCAACAATGGAATTACTTTAAATGCTTTTGTGATACACTCTTTAGCACCGAGTGAAGTTCATCTCCTGATCAGGAAGTCTATTTTCATTTGTTACTGATTTTTGAGCTTCTGTGCAGAGTAACCATGGTTGTTTGATTCTTTGTTGTTTTTTTAAGTCTTCCTAAATGGAAAGGATCGTACCTCTCCCTACACCTCTAGGGAGAGATCTTTTTATCAGTGAGAAACTGTAAATTCAGATCTTAGCAAACACTTTACCTGGTACATTTAAGATGAAAGATGTCTGCTAGCCTTTGAAGGTCTGCTTTGTCTGGTGCAAGTGTACGGCTAGGCCCCCATACAGCCACCTGGGGACAAACCCATCTGCAACATCAGTGCTCTTGCAGGGAAGTGAGGAGACAACTCACACGTGAAGTACAGTGGACAGCCTTTGATTTCTTATCATGACATTTTCCGCCTCTGAGACTTTGAGAACGTTACGGATTTGAATTACGAGTTCCTGTGGCAGCCTGCATACTATGAGGACCAACCGCAGTGGGACAGAGCGGCCCTCAACCCGTGCTCAGCGTGTGCAGATCTGCACTTTCACAGAGAGAACAGCTGCACGCTTACGTAGCAGTCCTCCGCCAGGCCAGCGAGCTGCGTTACATGACATGGCATCTGCGCTATCTTCTTCACATTAAACGACTTTCAAGAGGGTGGCAGAGATAAGGAGAAATCGCAACCGTATTATTCAGAGGTTTTAATGCACCCCTTGGCAGCCGGCCAAACCAAGCTCAGCAATTCTGAACTCCATCCAGAAATCTCGATGCGACTCTGGAAATCGTCAGAGTTCAAACAACGCAAGGTTCTCTTTATTTGTTTTCCTGCTTTTGAACTGTTACGATTCCTGCTCCAATTTTTCCAGCATGGACTTTGTAGAAAAGAAGAGCCCTGGAAGCAGCGTGATTTCCTCAAACAGCCCCAGCCTGTAAGCAGCCTGCCGTGCCTTCACAACCCAGTGCTGCTCCGTGATAACATCACGGCTGTGGCCTCCGCAGCTCCGCTGTGAAGCCGTTCCCAGGGCTGCGTGCCGTTGGAGGTGTGAAACCTCTTAACGTCAGCTGGAACGATTCGTGCTGGGTGTCCTTCGGCGTCACACAGATCCTACTTCAGGAAAGCACGGCGTGCAGTGAGGGCCGGTGACGAGGCCCTCCGGTACCTCCCGACAGCAGCTCTGTGTCCAAATACTAGCAGCAGAACAAAAACCACGGCGCAGGGAGAACACCCTCCGCGCTGCCGAGGCCCGCCGTTCCCGCCGGAGGGGCACGGCCCAACCCCGGGGGAGGCCCAGCACAGCCGTGGGGCGGCCTGAGGGACCTCCCCGCTCCGGGAAGGCGGTGGGCGCGGGATCGATGCCGCCCGCGGGACGCCGAACGGCGACGGAGGGGAGGCGGCGCCCGGCGGGTGCGAGGGGCCGGGGGGGAGCGGGGCACCGCCGCCCGACCTCGGACACCCGCGGGCGGCGGGGAGCGGCCCCCAGGCCCAACGGCCTCCGCCTCCTCCGCCAGCACGGGGGAGGACAGCAGCTAGAGGGAGCTCCTCCGGACTGCATCTGCCCGTGCGCCCCGGCTCCTTTCATAGGCTCCCCCGCCTCCTCCCCTCCCTCCTTCCCCCCGTGATGGCGGAGGACAGCGAGTCTGCGGCCAGCCAGCAGAGCCTGGAGCTGGATGACCAGGACACCTGCGGCATAGACGGCGACAATGAGGAGGAGGCCGAGCACGCCAAGGGGTAGGGGCGCGCTGCGGGCACGGCGCTGCCTTTCTTCTTCCCTCGCTCGCTCTCCTCCTCCGGGTGG
Organism: Bambusicola thoracicus; assembly: GCA_002909625.1. Taxonomy (NCBI): domain Eukaryota; kingdom Metazoa; phylum Chordata; class Aves; order Galliformes; family Phasianidae; genus Bambusicola; species Bambusicola thoracicus. The sequence goes on along the minus strand of PPHD01012183.1, from coordinate 11,032 downwards.
CGGCGGGGCGGGCTCGGCGGGGCCGTGGCGGCCGTTCGCGGTGTGGGGAGAGCCGGGCTCCGCAAAGGGCTCGCGGGGGACGGGCGGCTGTCAGCCGGCGGGCGGCCTCTATGGCGCGGCCCGCGCTCCGCCTGAGCCTGTGCCGGCCGCGGGCGCCCCTCGTCCTCCTCCCTGGCCGCCCTCCGCCGCAGCGGGCGGGTGGGAGGACGCCGCCGGCCCGGGCCGCGCTGCTTCTCTCCGCTCCGTGCGGGGCACGGAGGCCTCCGCCGAAGGAGGAAGCGTGGGGGCGGCGGGCCTGGGGAGCGGGGAGCGGAGGGGCCTCGGCCGGGGAGGGTTTGGCGGTTGCCGCGGCGCGCCGGCCGGACGGCGGAGTTAGAAGCTGGTCCGCGAGCGTCCCCCGCCTAGGGAGGGGGAGCCCTGTTCCGCTGTATCTGTGCACGGCGGCTTTCCGGGACGGAGGGGCTCCGTCTCGGGGTCTGGGCTGTGGAAGCTCCCCCCGCCGTGCCGCTCCCGGCTGCCCCGCGTGTCCCGGCGCGGAGCGGGCACGGCACTCCCCGGGCTACGGGACGGCGCGGGCGGCACCGCGTCCCTCTGTCATGCGCTCCCTCCTCCTACTCGGCGTCCTCTATTGTCCGAATCGAAATAGCGGCTCTAAATCCACATGTTGTGTGGAGCGGAGCGGGCGTTTCAGCCAGCGGAGCGGTGCTGTGGTGGGTTTCTCCCCTCGGACCGCCTGCAGCAGCCCAGGGACGCGGGCCCTGCACCGTGTGCGTCCGTCGGCCTGCGGCATGCTTCCATCTGGGCATCCGCTACCACGGGCCTGGCTCACGCTGCAGCTTCTGGGAGGAGTTGCGTTTAAAAACTGGCTTCGTTTAGACATGCCTTCTTGCTGTTTTGGGAGCTGGAAAACTGATGGCAAAGAAAATGCTTCTTTGTCGCAACCAGGAGTAGCCCAAAATAGAAATAGGTTAATTTATATACCGCTACACGGATACCTTCCTCATGAATTTCTGATTCATTTGGCTGAGAGCGTTCCTGCGGGTGATTGATGCTCGGAGATGTAAGCTGTTTGTCATCTCCTGCCCGAGGTTTGCTTGGCAACAAGCAGCTCCGCATCTTACATGTGGCGAGAGGAGCCTGGGAACCCTGGAGAGGAGGAGGGCTGGCTGCTTTAAACGGCAGCAAGGGGAGAACTTCCCGGTGTGTCTCTGGGTCTGCGTGTTCTCAGCGTGGACGCGGGGTGCTGCTGTACCCCAGCCTGGCTTCCACTGAGCTCGCTGGGACACCTCATGCAGCTGCGGATGGTGCAGTGTTCTCTCCAAAACTTGTTTTTGTCGAACGTCCCGGAGGTGTTCTCAAGGAGTATTTCAAAGAAGCTCCTTAAATCGTCTTTACTTGGAAGCTTTCACTTCCTATTTCAGTATGAAATTCGATGAACTCGGAGGTAGACCACTGCCGTAGAGAAAAGCCTCGAAGCATTAGTATCAGTTTTCTATGGCGTTTTCGATGCATGAAGTCTAATATTGACTTCTGAATGATGGTATTTTGTTTTCATTAAGTCTTTGAGAACCTTGTTTGCCACAACTTTCTGCAGGCTGAAGAATTCAAACAAGTTCCTTCAAATGCAAAGAAATACGTTACATTACAGCAAACACAACTATGTCTTAAGATCTGTCCTCTAGCAGGGAAGTTAACCCATGCCTGTAGGAGCCTGTACTGTTTTTTCCCTGTTGCAGTGTTTTCATTTTGGAGGTAGCTTTGAAGTTTACGTGGAGTTTATGGGTTAGGCTTCATATAGGTAAGCAACGTATGAGCAGTCGTACAGCTTAAAACTGTGGCTCTGCCAGCTGACTTACTATGTGCTGAATGGTCTCCATTGATGCTGATCAATATTTAATCTCATGCTATCTTTACCTGTTCTTTCTTCTTATAAGGTCACTATGTATTGTGTGCCAATCTCCAGTAGAATCACTTTGTAAATGAAGTTACTTTCAAACTATCTCTTAACATGTCCCTATAGCACTGTCCACAAATAGATATTGTGCATATATATATGTAAGCGTGACTTTGCAGCAGAAAATACCCGTTTTGACTCTCAACTGTGCAGATATCTTTGTCCTCTGTTTCTGGTCCTGTTTTTTAGCTGCAGGATTATGTATGTTGTGTGACTCATATTGCTGTTCTGTCTGCAGTTTGCTCCTGCTTGATGCATTATGATGTACTTGTTCTGCTTTGTAATAAAATGTTGTTTACAAGGCAGCTTTGTTGGTGTGTGTGTAGAGAAATACCTTTTTACTGCACCTGACTCCCCTGCTGAGCCTGGTTGGTGAGGTCTCTCCCTTCATTCTAAGTACCTCCTTCTGTTCCATGACAGAAGATTTTGTAAACAGATGAGGAAAAATATGACCTTTAGACCCCACCCCCTCTCAACGAATGATTTACTTTGGATGTTTTATACTCCTTCAATTATCATTACGAGGCAACTTTCTAAACAGCTCTACGTTTACATATAGATATGTTTTAGTATATTTTTAAGGTCTGGAGGCAGTACTTGGTTTCAACACGTGAGACTGAAATCTTGGCGCACAGCATTACGGGCCGGAGTGAGCCAGGGGAGGCCCACAGAGCTGTGGGGAGTGTCTGTGGGTTCTGTGTGAAGGCACTGCTGCTGGGTTTTCGTGCTGAAGAAACTTGCGTTTCTAAACACCGAAATGTGTGCAAATGAAGTGTTAGTCCAGAAGGGCTGTCAGGAATGGGAGAGCTAACTGTGGAATGTGAAGGATATGTAATAACCCTCTCTGGTTTTACGCTGTTGAAATGGTGGTGGCCTAATACAGAAGGAGGAAAGCTCATTGCTTCTAGGCCTCCATTTTCAGTATGAACCAAGAGCAGCCTTAGTATCAATAACGCTACTTTGAAATGTGTTGGAATCTTGCCCGAACACATAAGATCTGATTTTTATGATCAGAAAGATCTACATAACACCTTCAGAAACAGTTTTGTGACCTCACTTTACTCACAGGCAGACAGAAAAAAAACAGTGAAGGAGAGGAAAAACCCCAACTATGCAGTCCTGGGCCTTCGCAGCTTAAAAATAACAGCTGAAATAGACATTTAGTTTTAGATTTGAGAAACTGTTAGCTTAAAATTGCCACTCCGTGTAACTCAAAGCAGATGTTGATGTTTCAGCGAGCTGTTTCTGCTAAAGCACGATTCAGTGTCCAAAAAGACAATGAAAACAACACTGAGGGATACTCGGTGGGAAGGAATGAAACCAAGGGGACGGAGCAGTGTGAGCACCTGGCTGCTGTGGCTCTGCCGGCCCTGCTCGTTTCATCTGAGCGCTGCCTGTTCTGCTCAGAGCTCTGCACGGCGTTCCCTGCCTTGCCCCACAGGGGCTCAGTTAAAAACCCCGCACACTGAGAGAAGCACAAGTCTTTCTTCACATCTATACAAAACACCAGATGTGTGTACATAAGTGGAAAGGTATGTGGGTGGGATCACGGGCTTATACGTGTAACAAAATGATGAAAATGTGGGCCTGAGTAACTTTCCCGCGGCCTGCTCCTGCAGCAAGGCCAAACCTTCAGTGCTTTTGGGACAGAAGGGGGTCTCTTGACTCTTCTTTTGCCTGGGCTGCAGTTGGGTCACACATCACTTGCCCTCTCTCTCTCCTTTCTTCTTCGTCAGACCGGTGTGGTGGGTGCAGTTGAAGTAGCACAGATGAGGTCTGGGATACACCTTCAGTGTGCAGCCCAGCCTCCTGTCAGCAGAGTGCTTGTGGGGCAGGTACATCGCTGCCAGGCCCTGGGTTGACAGAGCAATGTTTGCACTGGGGCTGGGCTGCTGGGGGCACCATCACGATGAGCTGTAGGTCCTCATCCTCCTGCCTGTGCTGGTTAAGTGAGAGCTGTTTGACATGTGAAGGTCAGCTTCCGTTGAGCTGTGGGAGTCATTTTTTCCAGCTATTAAGAGTGCGATATGTTTCACATTGTACAGGTAAGTCTGAGCAGACAAGAGTTCAGATCTTAGCACATAAGAATGTTTGATTTAAAGATAAGCTTTTAATAGGAGTCTTCGCTAATAATCTTGTTGCCTTTGCATCTCCTTTGTGCCATTATGTTCAATGTAATTACTGAATATTGAGCAACAAGGCTCCTCCCTTCTCAGCCCTTCGTTCTCCTAGCTTTAAGACCTTTCAGCTCTTTCGAGGGCTGAGGCTGAGTAGGACCACCAATGTGGAGGTGCTTTGCTTTTGCCCCAGCTCACTCGGTGTCTCTGGCTGCAGTTCATGCTGGATGAGCCTGTTGCTTTGACGAAGTTTCTACACACTGCCTGCTGCCAAACCTCAGCTGCATGCGTGCCCAGGGAGGTGAAGGACACAGGGATTTTGCTTTGTTCACTTTTAACTTTCTGTGGGCTGTGACAGTGATAAGACCTACCCTAAGCAGCAGACTGTGTAAAAATAATTGCCCTGAATGGCTCCAGTTACCTGTCAAACAAGGGGTGCAAATGTTTGTGTTGTGAGAGGCAACATGAAAGTTGTGCAGCCAAAGGCCATAAGCCGAGGACAGGGATTTGTGAAGGTGCAGAGATGGTAGGAGAAAGAAGAGGAGGAGATTGTTCAAGGTTTCAAATGCTTCTCCCTGCTCACTCTCCCCAGCCTCAAGCAGAGTTAAGAAATGAGTAGTTTTAAATATTGTCCAGCCTCCATAGCAGCTTGGTTCTGTCCTCCCTCCTTCACAGCTAAAAAAAAATGTATGCATTTATATATGGAAAAAGCCTTGAGCTGGTCAAAGAACAAACTGCGATTATCCTGGTAAAAGTGCAGTGGAACTGGGGTAATATTAATTAAGCTTGGCAAAGCTGCTTTTTTTTCTACACAGCTGCCAAGCTTTTTTTTTTTTTTTTCTAGTAGTCACTAGTTCTTTCACCAAACTAAATAGCACATTGACCCTGGAGTGAGCAGGAGCCCTGTGCTGTGAGTGGGCAGCTCCTGCTGCAGGATGAGCTGCTGGGGAGCAGGGACTGGGGCAGAGCCTTGGTGTCAAGTGGGGTCAGCTCAGGGACACAGGGTGGCATCTTTCTGGTGTTTGTCATGCTACAGGAAAAGGTGAAAGTTTAGGAAATGTTTAAGTTCAAGAAAATGAAGCAGTCCCTTGTTAAACGCATCTTAGCAAAGGTGAAAATCTCACTTTATCTGACATTACTGTTTCAATGTTGCCAGAGACGGGGAAGTCCTGGATGAGTTAGGTCTTGTCTAGTTTTTGTTGTTGTTATTTTGTTGGTTTTTTTCCATTGTCTCATATGTATGACCTCTTGCCGAACATCTAAAGGGAATTTATAAGCATGAGGGAAATCGATGTTTCACACGGGCAGATAGTGAAAGGATAATGGGGAATGGTTTTAAACTAAAGGTGGGGAGATTTAGATTAGATATCAGGGGGAAGTTATTCTACTCAGAGAATGGAGAGGTGCTGGGACACGCTGCCCACGGGGGTTGTGGATGACCCATCCCTGGTGGTGTTTAAGGCCAGGTTGGATGAGGCCCTGGTCAATCTGACCTGGTATGTATCTAGTGGCTGGCAGCCCTGCCTGTGGCAGGGGGTGGGAACTTGGTGCTCTTAGAGGTCCCTTCCAATGCAAGCCATTCTGTGATTTTATGATCTAAGTCTGTTCTTTGTTTAGATTCTGCACAGATGTTAACTTGGTATAAAGGCCTTCAAAAAGGTTTAAATGTGGTTGTTTAAAAGTGAGAGTTTAGGAACTGCTAATAGAATCACATAAGCGATCCAGCAGTACTGTCACTGTGTACAGAAAGCTCTCTGCCTGCCTCACTTTGCAGCTCAATCCTTTGTTTCGGCAGAGCTCTGGTGAATACTCCAGGTTCTCCCTTCTGTGTCGATGTGTTACACTGCTGTCCTCTGTGCAACTCCTGGGGGTTGATCCCAGACCCTGAATTTCCAGCTCTTACCTCACTGGGAGTGTGACTTAGTCTGGTGTAACTGGGAATGGTAAACTCTTGTCAGGGTTGATTTTTCTTAGAGAAAAGCAATGATGCCACAGTGTGAGTCTCTGCTTAGTTAAATGCTTGATTAATAGCAGGCTTTGGGCTTCCAAATTGAAAATTTGGTACTTTCACACTGACTTGAGTTCTGACGAGGTTGTTTGCTGCTGAGGCAGGGCAGTATGGTCTTAGAGCATTCATGGCAAAAACCATGGCCCCTGCAAACATATTGGCCTGAATAACTTTGTTCATATTCTTCTGAGTTCTTCCTGTTGGTTTGCCAGCATAGCAACATTTTTTTTCTTTTTTTCTCCAAAATTGTTTCCTTGACTTTTTTTTTTTCCACTGAAAAATGCCCAAGGCCCCCAGCCTCACATCTGTATTGAGCACCATAATATGCTCACGGCTTTGCTGGGAGATAAACCTCCTGAAGAGGCTTCGTGCTCACTGACTCATTCCCTCCTTTGCTTTCCGTCTGAGAGTTGCCAACACCTCCCACACTTTGCAAATTCTAATCTGATCTTGATTCTATATCTCGATTAGTTGCTAAATTAGAATCTCCTTTAAGAAAATAGGAGTTGTGTTATCGATAGTCCAAATATGTCAGAATCTGCAAGCGCAACATACACTTTGTTGTACTGATTGTTTTAATGCACAAATATTTGGATCGTTTTGCAGTGATTCTTAATGAGATTTCACCAAGACTTTCATCGCTGCTTCAATTGGAATAAAATTTCCTGAAAACAGAATGAGAAGAATCCAATCAAAACCAAATCAGCTGTCCCTGATGGCTGAACATCAGGGAGGATAAATATTGGGCCATCACTAGTTAGCCAGTTTTGGAGGGGGATGCTTTCCTTGGTTCCCGCACTTTCCCATGTTCCTTCAAGCTCAGCTGAATCTGTGTTTCTAAATGCCTTCATCTTTCCAGGAAATTCCCTCCCAACCCAGAGTCAATTGTGCTTGGAACTGGGCAGGTGGAATTTATGGTTACAGGGTTGTGGGATTTTTATCTGTCCCTCCAGCAACCACTTGTAGAAGCATCCGAGAACTCTTGCTCTGCTGTATAGAACACCTTAATGCACCTTTCTCGCTTCAAGTCTTCGGCCCAATTTTCTGTGCGAGTTGCTTCTTTCTAAGTAAACAATTCATTATGCTGGTGAGTCTCCTGCCTACGTGTAGGAATGGTCATTTCGTGTTTGAGCTGAGGCTCTTGCAGTGTATCGCAATCTCACAGTGCTGTGTCAGAGTGCCTGCTTGTGCTGGGCTCTGAGTGGCAAACAAATGAGGAGGCGCTCGCAGGAAGCTTTTTGTGAATGCACTCTCGGTTCCCCCCACTTCCTTTCCCCTGCCTTGGCTGCAGATTCAAACTACTGTTAGATTTTTCTTATAACGCTGCTGATTTTTCCATATTAAATCTTTATGAATTTTAAGTTGGGTGGTATTGATTTTTCTCATCGCACATTCTCTGAATTTCTGGCAGAAGTCCTGGAGGGGATTTGGGAGCGAAGAAGAAGAAAAAGAAACAGAAGAGAAAAAAGGAGAAGCCAAATTCTGGAGGCACCAAATCAGATTCTGCATCTGACTCTCAAGAGATTAAAATTCAACAGCCTTCAAAAGTGAGAGCCTTGTCCTGTTTCAGTCTGTGTGTGCTTTCTGTTTCAACTTTTTAATATATATGTTGCTTTTTGTAGAAGAGAGCTGGTGGTACTGCCTTAACACATCTGAATTAGGCAACTCTTCAGAAGGGAGGTGTAAGTCTTGGTGTTGGTCGACTGCATGAAGTTAGCCAGGGAGTTGTAACCACAGCAGTTTTTAACCACAGTTTAACAGCAGTCAGAATTCAGGCTTTGTAGCAGAGAGTCTTAAATCTGCACTGGTGATGCTTTTAAGTACATTTTGCATTTGGTGAGTTGCCTTTAGTTTAGCTGCCACCTAACAAGGTTTAGTGCAGCTGCAGTTAGGTGGACAGCATAGTGCTATCTCATGGCGAGCATCAGCGGAAGGAGGGATGGACAAGTGAGCTCATGATGACTGTGTGCTGCCTATGCTGCTTTATAGCATTTTACACGGACACCTACACACAAATAGATAAAATCCTCTGCTTGGCCAGGCCAGTCCAGTCTTCAGGCAAAATCTTATTGAGGTGAACATGCTTTGTTAACCAGCCTCATTTGGGCAAAGTAGCAACATACCTTCTTGCACAAAATGCAGTAATCTATAACGGAGGTACAGACTGAAGAAACTTTTTGCCATCTGAAAGGTCTGCACTGTAAGTTTGCAGAATTACTTGAGGGGATGTGCAGCCTTTGTGGGCTTTGTCTGCATGCTTTTGACCGCCAGGTTCCAGTTAAAGTGAGTAATGTGCATTGGTGGCTTTTTAACATATCTCCAGAGAAATCTGAGCCTGAGAACTGAGGTTTATAACATGGTGATATGAAAGTTCATGGGCCACTGAGCATGTTGATGTAGTTAGGTTTGCTTTATCAGATTAATGTGGGAGAAGTTACACTAACTGTACCAGTAAGGTTTGTCACGTATGTTGATTCTCCCAACTAATTTTTGGGAAGAAGTTGTGCTCTGGTTTGTTAACAGATGGATTTTGTGTTGTCCCTCTGGATCTCCTCTGTGTCACACCCATTGCTTTGAATGGATACATTTGCCACATGGGACGCTTGTATATATGTAGAGTGATCTTATATAGTTTCTTGTCTCACTGCATGTTTTGATGTTGTTTTCTATGAAGTATGTGACATGAATTGCTAATGCAAGAAGATTGCGAGCAACAGCCAAGTAATCTGACGCTCTTTTCTAGTGGGAGTGGGGCCAGTTTTAATATTAATATATAATTCATTGTTGCAGTATCATGAGAGTTCCCAGATCCCCCGCTGACCAGATTTGTTGTTGCATTAAAAGGAATCTGCTTCATTTCATCTGCAGGGCACTACTACTCAGTACCTTGCAGTTTTGCACACTGTTTCTGTAACATGCACTGTATTTTGCAGACGTGGGAACTTATCCTTGTTACAGTGATGCACTTAGTGATATTTCACTAACACAACAAGTTTAGCCAGTTTGTTAGCAATATTAAAGTTTTGTTTTGTAGGCACACGAGGGACGCCTTTCTTTAAGTTATTCTCTCAGGCTGTAGTGTACCTAAGCCATTTTACTGCCCTTGCAGAGTTGCCTCATTTCTTTGCAGATGCACCGGGGTTGGTTTGTTTCCCTCTCTATTCATTGTTCCAGGTGTAGACCTCATTAGTAGACAGGTTTCTCTGTCTTGGACTGCTTTGGTGTTTCAGATTTTTTTCAAGAGCATCTTAGACTGCTGGTCTGTCAGTGTGGAGAACTACATTTTTTCAAGTACTCTAGTGATACTTAGATTTTTATGTTCCTTGTACTATGTGAAGTATGGAAATAGCGTGCTTAGCATTTGCTTGCTGTTTGTTGAAAGCAGCTCTGCAAAATATTTCAGAGGAAAGTGATGTCTTACGCTTGGTCTCTAGGAGAATATACGCAGGATCCTCAAGTAATACTCAGCGGGGCTTCTGAACTCATTGACAGTTATTGTAGTCACCAGTGACCTGCACAACATTCAGTCATAAAATAACTTAGCTTGAAAGGAACCTCTGGAGATCTTTAGCCCAACCTCCGGCTTAGTGCAGATCCAATTAGGTGAGGTTGTTCAGGCATAGATGGGTTTGTATGGACTCCAAGGATGGAGATTCTACAGCCTCTGTGGGCAGCCTCTTCCAGTGTTTGACCACCCATGTGGTTAGAATATTATTAATAAATCCTTATATCTAAAATGGAACTTGATCTTTTTCTGTATCCATCATTTCTTGTTCTGTCCTTAAGCCCATCTGCAAAGGCTTGACTCAGTCTTCTTTATATCCTCCCATTAGGCAGCAAGAAGATCTCCCACTCTCTTAGCCTTTGTTCAGCCTTCTTCTTGAGGCTTGCATGTCATGTGCTTCAGCCCCCCAGACACCTTGGTGGCCCTCTATTGAACTCACTGTGCTATGTCAGTGGTTTCCCTGTAATGGGAAACTCAAAACTGTGTTACCTTCTCAAGGGCAGGAGGTAAAGGGGAAGGCTTTTGCTTGTGTATAACCCAGTGTGCAGTTGGCTTTTTTGCTATGAGAGCAGACTGTTGGTTCACATTCAGTTCTGCCCACCAGGGCCTCCCAGGTTCTGCAATGCTGCATCCTAGCCAGTCAGTGTTAGCCTCTGCCATTGTGTGGGCTTTACAGCATTTGCTGTAATCTTTCAAGCTTAATAGAGAGTGATCTTGCAGTAACACCGGCCAGCTCCTGAAGCACCCTCAGGTGCATCCTGCTTATCGTCACAGGCTTGTGCTATGTGACTCGTGCTGAAGGGTCCCTGACTCACTCTTCCGCTCTAGTTAGGGAGAGACTTGTGCTCTGTCACAAGACCAAGACATGGAAGATCTCAGGTTAGGTCTTGTCACCAAAACTAGGGCAAGAACTGCTTTGCGTACCTCAGCTCCATTGCACCGCACTACCTTACAGTGCTTTCTTGTGCTGTGAGGAGATGTTTTCCTCACACTGGAATTAAAATTACTCTTCTTTCTCATTTATGTTGAAGTGCTGCATGTGCTTTTCTTGCCTTCCATTAAAGGAAACCAAAAGGATTTCCCCTGATGTCTTAATCCATGTTGTGCTTAGTACCAAAACACGAACTTTTACTTCCCGTGTGCTAGTTAACATCCTGGAGTACTGCATCCAGGTCTGGGGCCCCCAGTACAGGAAGGATGTGGAGCTGTTGGAAAGGGTCCAGAGGAGGGCCACAAAGATGATCAGCGGGCTGGAGTACCTTCCCTACAAAGACAGGCTAGGATAGCTGGGCTTGTTCAGCCTGGAGAAGAGAAGGCTGAGAGAGGACCTCATTGCAGCCTTCCAGTATTTAAAAGGGGATTATAAACAGGAGGGGAATCACCTTTTACAAGGGTAGACAGTGATAGGACAACTAAGAATGGTTTTAAGCTCAAGGAGGGAAGGGTTA
>PPHD01012182.1:5849-18223 GCA_002909625.1 Bambusicola thoracicus | reverse complement strand
TATTGCTAGTGTAGGAAAAGCTTCTCAAGGCTCATGTGTTTTTCATTGTCTCTTCTTTCTCACACATATACAACAGCCTCCTCCCACTGCTCTCTGAAACAGTTACATGACTGCATTCTCAGGGCTGATTTGCCTCCAAGCTGTATGCTGTGAGAAATTCCCCACAGGTTCATGGTGAGTTGAAGCTTGGCATTCTGTCAAGAGTCTGGAGGTCCACTGTGCTAGTGAAAGTCTGTTCTTGGGAACAGGCTGCAAGTCTTCTCCAGCTGCTGTCTCCAACCTCTAGATCTGGACTACCTTCAAGAACATTGCCTTAATTAGACTCCTTTTGAAGTGCAACTTGGGCTATATTAGCTGAAGGAAATATAATCTACAGCTGGATAAAGGTTAAAAATCTTCAGATGTTATCAGCTGTCAGAAAAAAAAAAAGTTAGCCCATAGCTAGGTCAGTTTTAAAAAAGAAAGAAACATAAATAAAGGCCCAAGTAGATTTGGTATGACTGAATCATCTGTCATCAGTCTGTGTTGAAAAGTTAGTATGCATTTTATTTCAGTTATTGAAAGGTGGATAGAAAAGTACCTTCCTACAGGTCATTGTTAAATCCTTCCTCCAGCACAGATAATTTATGTATCACCCTAACTTTTGTGTTGGTATATACTGGTATTTGTTTACAGTAATATACTTGAATTAAGTTTACTGTAGATTCATCTTAAGGCTTCAATGGTGAAGGTAAATAAAAAACCCACATTCTGTCAATCCAATTAACTTCAGGAAATTTTTAACACTAAAGAAAAACCATTTTCTAGGTACCAACGTCAAGCTATGTTTAGCAGAAATGTCTCTGATCTTCAGTTAACAGCCTGATGCTCTGTTTTCTCAGTTTGATCTTCCTTCAGTGAATGAGACTAATTCAGCTATCTGAGCTCAACTTGAACTATCTACATTTGTTCATGGTCATTCTTCAGCCACTGTTTTTAGCTATATCTACTGCTAGTGACTGATATTAATTAACGTGATAAATAAATTCTTCTGCAGTCCTTGAAGGCAGAAAATACTCTAGTGTTCTGCAGAAATCACTGGAGAAGCTTTAGCTTGAACTGAAAATTCTGCCAGGGAAGGATGCTCTGTCACAAACAGAAGTAACATCAAAAGACATGGACAAATTCTGACATCTTCTCCTGTGACTTGTAAGGCATGCAAGCCTGTCTCTTGGAGTATTACCAATTTAGCAGTCTTGACCCAGGTTAGTATTCAAATAAATGGTGGATGTAAAAGCCTTGGAAGAGACCAGTATAAAAGAAGGGGAACGGAATGCACATCAGATTGATTTTATAACATGTGCTTCTAACAGCGTGCTGCAGAAATTGATCTTGCTGTCTGTTGTGATTAGGATCAACATTTCTTTTCTATTTATTGGATTTGTATAGCCAATTTTCTTGTACGATGGAGGAGAATTTTAATTTACATGAGTCAGCTCTCTAATAGTCAGCACTGGAAGAGTGATGCTCTCACAGCCTGTAGCTGTGACTCACTGAATGTACAGCACAGGTTACAACTGTATATTTCCCGTGCCTTACAGTACAAAACCAAAGCAAGATAGATAATTAAAAAATGGCTTTTACAAAAGCATGTGTGCTAGTGCTGAATGAATCTCACTATTAGCATCAAAAGAAGAAAAAAAACATCTAAAAAGGAGACTTAATTCTGGTGAAATCAGGACAGCAAGAATCCCACACCTAGCTATAATGGGCCACATACTTGTAGGTATTACCTGTCTTCATTTTCAGAACCAATTCTACAAACCTATTTTCCATAACATTACAAAGACAAAGGGTATCCTAAACTAGCTATCTACAACAGTGTTACTGAAATTTTTACAGCCACACAGAAGAAAAAAACAAGGGCCATCCAATATAATGTAGGCTGTGATAAAAGAGACACTTGACTTTTAATTGCAGTAAAAGTGAATGCTTCTTTACCCAGGATGCAGCTGATCCACATGGTTGGATAATCCTCTAATTAACACCACTGTCAGCTCAGTGCAATGCCACAGATTCAGCAGCAGCAAGAATGAGAGCAGGAAGAGGAGGAGAACTACTGAGTCTGCAGCTGGGAGGAGGAGGAGCTCACTGAGCTCTCCCAATTTTCCAGAGCTGAGATCTTGCTCCACGACTTGATTTAGAAAAGGACTGGGTAATTTTTATGACAGTTAGTCATAATTACAGCTAAGCCTTCTAATATAACATCAAGAACTAATTATCATGCTTTAGTGAGTGCACAAATTGCTTGCAAAGTCTTGGAAGGCTTTTGGAGTAATACTGAAGAACTGGTAACAAAAGTTGCATCAGAAGGACAACCCTACAATGGAGCCAAAATATCAGCTTAGCAAAACAGCTTGATCCCTGACAGCATCTCGTCTGCATTCAGTAATACTGCTCCTCTAAATAGGTTAAACTTACCAGAAAAAAGACATCAACTTTACAAGGGCATGTAGTTTGTGCTCAGGGGATAGCAAGGAATTTTTTGGACCAGACTTGGTGATGATAAGAGAATGCTAGAGAAGCAGTGCAACTCCCTTTTGCAGCACATCAACACCAGTAGCCAAAGAAACTGGGTTTGATCTACCTCTCCCATTCTACACATTCTTGTTAGTATAATTCCCCTGGCTTCTACACAGCAGGCTGGTGAGGAGTATGGTACTAGTGAATCAGGGCTATGGGTCACGCGAAGAAAGCAGCCCATGGAAGTGGGACCTCATCCTGGCTCAGTCATGCTGCCCGGCAGGGACAACTGCTGGCACCAAATCTCGCTCCCATGCAACACAGGGTACCTGAAGCCATAGGCGTATCCCACATTCCAGGAGGGCTAATGCCTATTTACAGCAGTGTAACAAGCCCAAGCTTGGACAGTTGAGCCTACCATGAAACCAAAATGAGTAGAAAACAGCTTATAATCTGTTTGTATATGTTATGGCACTAAGATAAATAACATAACCAAACAGCTCATCAGCTCTTTGAGATACAGATTCTAAGCAATTACCAATGAGGAGTAACAATTTCTTTCTCATTCCCTACTTCTCTTCCCGCATTTAATATGTAGCTCTTCTTCCTGTGCTGCTCTCTATGTACACTTGAACACATTACAGCTTCAATTCTGTACAAAAGGATTCATAGGGTCTTGTTTTATATAAGCAAAATACAACCATACAACCCTTAGATTTCAACATGCCCACCTAAAGAGAAATTAAGTATGTCCCTGAGTTTTTCAGTTGCTTTGTAATTTACCTAATTCAATGCCAGATTTGTATTTTAGAAAACAATCTTGTAACATGATTATTTTCAACTGTGCTAGGAAAAATAAACGATGAATCAAAATTCCTTTTCTTTTTTCAAAGATGTTTAGAGGAAGGCTAGGCAAACAAATTCAAGGAAAATGTAAAAGCTACTGTGAATCTATGCAGCATATTCTCACTTTACCACAAATGTCAATAGAAACAGCATTATACCACTTTCTGTTGATGGATTTGTATTGTTTTGTGTGTCGAAATATTTATCAGTCTATACTGCTGCAAGAGTCAGTTTCTAAGCTAGGTCTTGCATTAAGTGAGAAATGTTCTAGTACCATAGCTGGGTCACAGTCATATTGTACTGGCTGCATATTGATAACATGCAAATGACATATATATATATTTGCCACTCTTCTCTTGAAGTTATTAAAGCAAAACCATATTCCTGAGGCTGTTCATATGTACCTCGCTCTCTTTCTCAGCAATTCCAGTTGTCTCCTTATCCCCTGCCTCGATACTCTCCTGTATAAAGAGGAAATACGGTCATCATCTTACTCATGCTGAGGGAATGACTGCAGAGAAATTGGCATTAATCAAGCTTAGTGGAAGAATAGCATGTATGGGATGCAATGAAATGAATGGTGGGAACTAAATGGGACAGTATACAGTGAGCGGTAAGATTCTCACTGCTATATATCTGAAATAAAAGTAGATATAAGATAAAAAGAAAAAAGAAAAAAAGAAAAAAAAGAAAAACCACGAGAAATAAAGCCTCTTAATTATATAGTGAAGCCCACACTGGAAGTGCTAATGTCAATTTTATTTACTTTTGCTATCAGTATTCTCATAATAGCACCATACTGTACAAATTTTTTATTAAGCAACAACTCAGAACATGGTTGACCTTACAGTTTTCCAGCTACCTCAAATTTCTCCCACCCAAGACTCAGAATGTTCCCATTATAACCTGCTGCTGCCCCTGTAACTCACCAGTTTCCAGGAAAACTTTCTAAAACACTCCTTCCACACACGCTGGACTGCAACACATTTAAGGGGATTGTTCAAAGAGGTGAGTCACAAAGTTCATCAGTTTTTGCAGAATCACTTTTCTCTAGGTCCATACTCAGTTGAACATGCAGTGGGTGCCTGACATTTAAAACATTAGACATGTGTCAGTGGCTTTCTAAATCTGGCACCCATGAAGATGTTCAAGGGATCAATTGCTCTGAACAGAAATGGACTCACCCCAAATAAAACTTTTTACAGCACAGATGATATCTAACACAAGGTCCTTTCCGACCAAAGCTGTAAAACTGCATGAGTTCCAGGTTTTGGAAATAAGGAAAAAAGGTACAATTTCCTAAACTCTGGGGGACAGTTGTGTCCCTGGTGGTTTCTAATTCTACTGTAGCATTTGGGGATTCAGTCAGCAACATCCCTTCTGCTTGAGCTTGGATTCAGTTTTGGCTCTTGCTCGGCCTAGATCAAGAGGTTCAGGTCTAGTTTAGGTCAACAAACAGTCAAAACGGCCATAATTATGTCTCATTTGGAATACTTGGAAGTGCTTTTTTCTTCTGTTCAGTCTTGGCTTCCTGCAGATTGCAGGATATTTCTAAAGATGCTTTTCAGAGGAAAAGTAAACCAAAGTCCCCTTATAGAAATCTCTTTCACTAATAGATTTTGAGGCTGCTTTGCAAACATACCTAGGTCGGATTTTTCAAAAGCCCTGTAAGGGTGAAGACAAGTCATGCAAATCTATTTGAGGGTATGGTAGATCAGATTGCCATCTTTAGCAATCATGATAAGACCCCAAGCGCTCAGTCTCCAGCTAACTGCCTCCACACACCTGCCACACCAAAATTTCTACAAGTTTCAGCTGAAATGCTTGCATGTTACTTTTTTAAATAAGAGGATGCTGAGTTATATCCAAACTTCACATCAGTCGTGTGTTTTCTAATCTAATCTTCCAGTGTTGCCCGCAGTCACCTCATAAGACCCAGACATGTCCAGATGCCAGGGCAAGGCAGTTGCTGACAGCAGTGTTACTATGGAAACCCCTCACAGCTTTATCCTGTTAAAATTACAATGTTACATAACCTTTTCTTTTATATATATAGGATTAATTCTTCTTTCAAGCTGCCAAACCATGCTGTGAAGTCCTGATTTTTACATTAATTTTAAAAGAGGCTGTAGAGGGTCTTAAACGGAAAAAAAATCCCACAAGTTTCAACTGGAAAATGTAATTATTCCTTACTCTAGCAAAGCATGCATGCTTGCTAAAGTATGTTGCTTCTTCTTCTTCTTCTTCTTCTTTTTTTTTTTTACAGGAGAGATAAACACAAATATTTCTATTGCTTCATAAAAGCTATGTCTCTAATGGTAATGGCAAGTTGGTACACAAACACTTTCCCGACTTTTAATATTAAACAGTGCTGAATTTCTTCCATAAGCTGTATTTAGAAGTCAATTTGCCTTCAGAAATGAGGATTGTTCTATGTCAGGAATGTGTTTGTCCCTACCCTTCTCTTGTCAGTAACCTGGAAATTCTCTCCCATAAGAACTCCATTGATCAAGCTTACAGCTTGGGCCTCATTACAGAATTTGATGCATTCACACATATACTTTTAAATGAGGGCTCTTTTCAAGCATAACTGGAAGCAGATTTTGTGGGAAAGAGAAAAGTAAGGAGAGTTGCCCTTACTTCTTAAGGATTATTTTGTACTAGTAAAATTAGCAGCATTGATCTTTTGATTAGTTAGGAGTTGGGATGGTAAGGGTGACTGACTTTTTGAATGGAAACACGGTAGCACAATTTTTATTTTTATGCCATACTAGCCATAAAAGTCTAGTAAATAGGATTACTAAAATAACACCTAAGTAATGCTGCAGTTCCATAATCAGAACGAAATCTGCTTCTGCAGACTTAGAACAGAGGAACACTATCCTACATTGGTTCTCTCCCATTTTTGATAGAAATATTTTAGTTTTTAAATGGCCTCATACTCCAATGTTGTACCTGTACTGGCTCCATGCTCAGCTTTCGGACACAGTTGACTACTCTTCTATATCTGACCACTGGACTGCTCTCCCAGATTATATTATCTGCAGTTTGGGTGCCATGAATTGTACCTACAGTGGGATTCAACCATAATTAGACATCTCTAAGCTGAAGGCTCTTTCTTGGCCTGTGCTGTTATTGTTCAGTGTCTGAAAGAGCTTCCAGCTGGTAGTTTCATATATGCCTACACAAAGCTTTGAAAATCACTGTATTTAGCTGAGTGTCTGACTGATTTAATGAGAGAACATTAAAGTCCAGGCAAGCATCAGACCCAAAGCACAAAAAGGCTCTTTCCAAACCAATGAGCATACTGGAAGTCAAAAAGCTGATCTCTGAGCAATGCTGTGAACTCTGGGCACAGCATTTCACAGATAGGAGAACAAAATAACAAGACTTCCTAAGATTTCTCTTTGTTATTCTGTACACTTGTCACCTTTGCCTCAATTTGAAAAATTGATGTGGTGAGAGGGATATTATTATTTGCAACTGAAATCAGTGGTTAATAAACTATATCTTTCAGACTACATCCTTTGGATTTTACATAGTACGGAAATAAGGAAACAAAACATTTTCTGTGGGCAAGTCCATGCAAGAAGGACTTTTTACCATGGATCGCTCAGTTCTTCTGGTGCACGTGGTGATTCTGTCCCTTTAATTGTGAAACATTTTGTTCCCTGTAATCAAAGTAAGAATCAACGGCTGCCAGCATCTAATAGAAATTTTATTTGTTCTGTGGCACCGATCGACCAAGACAAGAACCTGTAATAAGATTCCGTGTAGCAATTACGATGAGCTCTTGGAATGAAGTGTTTGGCAGTACTGATCAGATAGATTATGAAACTGTAAGTACCAGAACCCATAACTCCTGCTCAGAGAATTGTACCCTATCCTCTGGACTACTCTCTCGTCAATTTAAATGAAAGCCCTACCAAAAAATTTACTCAACTCTCCTGCAACAACGAACAAATGCCATACATTCTACAAATTAATGTGTTTTGACATTAGATTTACCACAGAAAAATTGTGCTGATTAGTGGCTGTCACCACAAACTTGAAATTACTAAAATCAATCAAAGATTCCTATCAGAAAGGTATTATTATTTTACCAACTCACTTTTAAGTAAGTTGTCACTCATAAAGTGAATGAATGCTGAACTACTGCTGAGAAATGACACGTTTTCATATTTTGCAACTCAGTAAATTTTTTCTTAGCTTTGGTCTTGGTTGTTGTTAATCCTCATGTTCAAGACTCTTCTTTGCAAGTCCTGGATAACAGTTCTTGAAATAATAGCTCCTCAGAGCCAAAATGAAGAATGATAATACTTCTGAATTTTTAAGAAATCAACACTTAGCTTATTTTCCTGGACATCTCTTCCAAATTGGTAAAGACAACTTTGTATTCTAAAGGTAACAAAAAATGAAAATAAGCCTAGTCAAATCTGTCTTCTATTTAATGCCTGTGACCTTCTTCCTGGAATGCCACTAAATTGCCCATCTCTCACACTGTGTTTCTCTCCCCACTCCCAGTAGCTCTGCAGCCATTTGGAGCACGAAAGAACATGAACTGAGAATGCCTCAGCAATGGTCAGGCAACAAAACAGGTCACAGGAAAAGGCCAATGAACGGATGAGTGGTGCTGCACCCCAGCCTGTCATTTAATTGCCACCTCAGACACTAAAGATTTTAGAACTTTGTCTTAGTACAAGAAAAGGAGTTGGCATCCTTTTAGAAAAAACATTTCCATCACAATTTTTCTTCATGAAATCCTTACAGAAAAAAAACAAATTCAAATCATACAGAAACAACCTTGTAAGCTTTTTTGATATCAGTTCTTCACATTATTTACTGCCACTCAGTTACTAGAAGAGATCTCCTGACTAATGACTGATGTCCCATCCTTCCTCTACTCATCATCCTTTCTTTCTTCTTTATTCCAAACCATGAAATTTACTCTATGAAGGATTTTTGACAAATGTCTGACAGAACAATGTGCTTCAAATAGACAGTTTCATTGTTTGCTTTACTATAGAGTTGACAAGTTATTATGGTGATTTATATCAACTCAAAAGAAAACACGCATACGGGAAAAGCCTGATCTCTGCAGACCATGGGGTCTTTGTTTGAGTATGTTATTACAAGAGGATGATGCTGAGGTCACTTGCTCTAGTGTTTACTGTGGACGTTAACAAGAAGTAAATTAAAATTAAACATACTCAATATTCAAGTTTTAATTAGAATCAAATCCAATTCATAATTCTAGGGAACACACCAGGATTGTTTTCCTCTACCGTTATGATGCTGCTGCCACCGGTAGGAATCCACAGTGAATAGGAAGGATTAGAAAAAGACAGGGATCATCCTCCCTCTCCCTCAAAGTTCTCCAGAACAGCATTTCGAAAACTATCCCCATTTCCATCTACAACATATTGTTTTTACTCTGTTAGGAAGATAGGAGCAAGGGACAAATGATAACTAGGTGAGTGCTGCAACTAAAGCTCAGCCTGCCTTTTCATATCATTTGCATTTGATACCAGTTTTTAATCCAGTGACACAGTTGGAACTATCCAGGCAAAATCATCTATCTGTCTTTGAGAAGTTATTTAAACTACAGCTGTATTCCAGAGCCTTCTGCTGAAGACAGTTTGCATGGTATAATGAGTGGCTTTTGCAGTGATCCAACACCACCAGCAAACAACCAACCGGACACTGGTTGAGTAGAGTTTGATACAATTTCCAACCCACTCCTCAGTTCTGTTTGTATGCTTTCCTAATGCTGATCCCCTATGTTAATGACATCAAGCTACCTGTGGTCATCAATAAATGTCACAATCAGGCTTGTAGTGCCTGAGCCATTGCCACTAGCAGGAATGTGAAACACAATCAGCTCCACAGACAAATCCATGCAATGCCATAGTATCTGCACATCTGATAAGCCTTTTGTTGATGCTCTGCACTGACCTGTTACTGCCTGTGAAACCACAAC
Organism: Bambusicola thoracicus; assembly: GCA_002909625.1. Lineage (NCBI taxonomy): Eukaryota > Metazoa > Chordata > Aves > Galliformes > Phasianidae > Bambusicola > Bambusicola thoracicus. The sequence continues at coordinate 8,895 of PPHD01012182.1, read as the reverse complement.
CACTCAGGTAAACTTATGGCTAAAATGCCAGTCTTAAGAGGAATGACATTTTAGGACCAAAAGGAGCAAGTGTTGCTGGAGAGGCATGCTGTGACACAGCTGGGTGCTGAAAAAACGAGCCATGATGAAGAATGGTGAGGATGGCTGAAATACAGCAGGCACATTGACTATGATGAGAGATGGCTCAGATGAGGCTAGGAGATGTGCGTGGGGGACAGATCACTCACCGCAGCCTGCTCTGTTGGCTCATCTGGCTCAGCAGGGATGGCCTCTTTTTCCACAACAGCAGCAGTAGGGGTTTCCTCGACCTTGAGTTCCCCAGGTGGAGCTTCTTCTGCCTCAGTCTTTTGTTTTATTGATTTTTAAGTAAACAGTGGAAAAATTGTTGAGGAGCATGTGATAGTGGGGAGGGAAGAAGAGAATGGGAACTCTGCCTGGCATTACAGTGCTGCTTCACTCCTGCCAGACTCAGTCACACAGGGCTTTGCCAGGAAGAGGACAACCTTACATTACAAATTAACATCTACAGAGTATCTTCATCCTCAGTGTCCTGTACATAAACGGAGTCAGTCCTATATCCCCCCATTGCAAGGAAAGAGAGTGCTAGCTTCTTGAGTTATTGAAAGTAGCAGCAGAAATGGGGGAGAAGCAACCAGCAACCAGAAGCTCATAAATGCTCTAGAAAGTGAGGGCAAAGTGAGGAGTGTCCCAAATTATGACTTCAAACATGATTTTTTAAAATTATCCCCTATCCCTCTAATTCCACTAGTACTCAAGACAAAATGTTCCCTTCTCTGTTGAAGGCAGGAAACAATTTACAGGCTCAAACTGTTTTTACATGCACATAGGTAAGTACTGACTGCATATATTCTGACAGTGTGAAAATCATAGAATCATAGAATGGCTTGAATTGGAAAGGACCTTAAAGACCATTCAGTTCCAATCCCCCTGTTATGAGCCACCCATTAGATCAGGATGACCAGGACCCAGGGGTATCCAGAGCTTATCTGGGCAGCCTGTTCTAGTGCCTCACCACCTTCTGAGTAAAAAAAAGCCATCCCTGGTTTCTTTTTAATGCTTATCTCTTCCTGAGATCTCAGTCACCTACAAAGCATCCGTTTATCAGCCATGCTTCTGGACCTCCTACCCTTTAAAATTCTGGCCTATGCTTGTTCTTTAGCAAGTGTATCTAGTAAACATGACCAGTCCTGCAAGATGTTTGGTCCTGTAGCAAAACAGATGCCAGCAAAAGTACTATTTCTGCTAGTTACATAACCTTGCAAACACATACACACTAAAGGAGAGAGCTGCAAACTGTGCTCAGTGTATTCCATTTATAAAGATGGCTGACTCAACCAGATAAAATAACCCCAATAGATTAATTTGCCATGAACAAATTGCTCAGCATAATATGAACCTCAAAAGCTATTTAGCTGCTTTGCGGTTGATAAGATGCAGCTGGTTAGAAGGTCTTCTGTAATGAAGAGACAGCTTCCATGAAATTCTTAAAAATACTAAAATCTTCTCCCTAATATTTTTCAGAAAACAAAACAAAACCACACACACACACATACACACACAAAGCCAACGAAAACCCACCACCAAAACATAACACATCTTTTCAATTCTTTTCTCACATATTTCTTTAGCAGGCTTATTTTTAATGAGTATAGAGAAGTCTGCCTAAGCAAGACCTTCAGGATTTGGCATAGAATAAAGAAACATTCATTATATTATACCACACTGTGCAGAAGTCTGTTTCGTGTGATAATAACAGCTCCAAGGAATTTCACAAAGAAAAGGCATGATTGAAATGAGAAACAAAAGACAGATTTATCCCAGGTAAGATGGCTAATGAGTTTCCTGGGGCTTAATACTGGAAGAAACTTTCAGGCTTAAAATCACAGGTAATATGTTATAATGCAGATTGTACTGATGTGGTTTGAGTCACTGTGGACAAGCAGTCTTTAGACTACTTACCACATTTGAGCTACAAATAAAAATACTAAAAATGATCTTAGGGTATTCAGTAATCATTCTAAACACAGGCACCACAAGAGGCATACAAAAGTCACATTAAATAATATTCAGTATCACTCTTCTGCTCTTAAGAAACTGTAGCATTCACCCAACATTGCTGGTACTCCATTTTCTTAATTCAGGCTAACCAAAGACAGTAAGAGAAACTAAGAAACCACCAAAGTATGATCATTTTCAACAATATTCCCACCTCTTAAAAGACTGTACCTACTATTCATAAAATGTGGAAGATAGATAAACTATAGTAATATTAGAGGTATGTATACCGACATTACATGTGAGCACTTCCTTGCTGTACGCTAGACCATAGTACTCATTCTTGATGTTACTTAAGTGCAATAAATAAGTAAACTGTTTGACTATTGACTTCAAAAATCACAAGTATATTAGAGCATCCTGATTTTCTTTTTTTTTGCAATGCTATCCTTGTAAAAGACTATGAGAAAGAAAAGATTTACAGCTATAATGGTATACCCACCTATTCTTTCAGCTTAAGATTTCATGAATTAGAGGATGGAAAACACCCGTATTTTTGTACAGAGGAGCAAATATTTTTATACAAAGAAAAAAAACAGTACCCTTTTTTTACACAACATTTAGAAAGGAAGCAAAATCCAGCACTTACCAGAGTCTCTGTCACATTCTCATTTGATTGTACTGTAAATGCAGCTGTATCCTAGATATAGAAAATAAGAACAACGAAGCAACAATATTTGACATGGGATGTGTCTAGAAAGACCTGATTTTTTATGGCTTACAAAGGCATAACCATCGATAACTGGACTTAGATGGAAAAAAAGATAATCTAAATAGGTATGAATATTAATATTAAAGACTTTCCTATTTCAAATGTGTTCCACAATTCTAAAATTTGAATTTGAGAGCGTGAACGTGTACTGCACTTCTACAGTATCTCATGCAGGTGCTCAGCATTATCACAGCAGTAAATAAACAACTCAAATTTAATTCCCAGACTAAAACATATTTTAAATGAAAACAAAATTGC
>PPHD01012181.1:0-14401 GCA_002909625.1 Bambusicola thoracicus | reverse complement strand
TTTTTTTTTTTTTTAGTCCTGTGTGTGTGTGTGTGTGAAGCACAAAATAACGTCAAACAATGGGAGCACAATGTTTTTGACTCTGAAACTGCTTAATCAACAGGGTTTTGCATTAGGAGAGACAGCAACTAGTGGTCATGGTGCCCATCTTTGCTCAGTACATTGCTTCTCAGTTGAGATAAGGATGGAGTGGTACAGATTTTGAGATGCCTTCAATATTCTAGACTACTTGTTTCATTGTGTACGCCATAGTTCTGTTCTTTACAAGTACTGACAGAACAACTGCTTTGTGCTACTTCCATGGAAAGGAAAAGATAAAGAGGGCAGAGTGTATCATGAATTTAGGTTGAGTGCTGGCTTCTAGTCCTGCCTGCTGCACATTTTTTAAGGAACTCTTGATCAGCTTGTGCTCGGTCCACTGATGCAGTTAGTTTAAAGGGTACTGTGGGGTGGTGTGTTTTTGGGACTCTTAAAAATATCTAGGATGCTTGAATTCAAGAAACTTCAGACTACTGTGTTATGAATGTTTCTGTAAGGTGCAGTCATATCACTTAGACCTCCTAGCATTGTCTGACTGTAGCTTGTCTGAATTGCAGATAGTGTTACAGAATTTGTTTATAGGTAATTGTGTTTCAAAAAGTGACTTAAAAATGCAGAAAGTACTATGAAAAATAAGAAACTGAGCTTTCTTGAGGTTATCAGATTTGCGTCTCTTGCTTTTCACTTGCTCATTTGTGAATCAGGATAATCATTTTAAAACACTTTCAATTTTTAAGGAGTTTTCATTTAGAAATTTGAATTTTCATCCTTGCATTTGTATCACATTTGACCTGTTGTGGGAATTCAAAATATCTGAGGATACAGATCTTTAATGAATGTAGGCTTTTTTTCCTTATAACTTAATTGCTCAGATCATTTTGACGCTTCAAGGCAATGTTTGAGCAGCTGTGAAAAAAATTTGCATGTCCGCAGAGTAAAATACTGTACACAGAACAGGCATCTGTAGGGAAACCAGCCTGGCTGAATGTACTTACAGCTTTTCTCAATTAAATAAGGTACGCATGTATTCTACAAAATGTACTGTTACACAAATAAACAGTTTTCCAAGACGGGTGAGTTTGCACAGAGATGACCTACTTGCAAAACTTTGGGCTTCATGCCAAAGAGATCTGGATATTACGAACCATCTAATATCTTTTACAATGTTTGGAAGGTTAGAATGACATCCAATTTGAACAGTTGTTTGGAGAAAGATGCCAAATTTTGTCTCAGTGACATAAAATACCTTAACGTGAAGAAAGAACAGTAATAAAACTGTAAGAAGAAGAGATAAACTGAGACCTATATCAACAGAAAAAAATGACATCTCTTTCCATTTACTGCAGGTGCTGTGTTTGACAACTCTTAGCCTCTGGAAGATCTTTTTTTTTAAGGCAATCTGTTCCTATCCTTAATTAGGTAAGTGGCATATCCTATTCTACATAGGTTATTCATATCTGATACACGTATTTAAATTTATCAGTATGCCAAGCAGAGGCTAGACACCTTTAATGAGAGACAGTGGAGAAATATAGAATGAACCGAAGCTTTAGACTCTTACATCTGCTTCTAACAGGTTCTCCTGCAAAACAGAGGTGCCCTAGATTGTGCTGCTGAACAGTTTAAAGAATCAGTGCAAGCTTCTTGCTCAATTCCATTTAGCTGCAGCCATAGACACACATCCTTCCCCAGCCACAGATGTGTTTGCTAACGAAGCACTGTAAGCTCTATTTTGATGAGGAGCTTAGCCGAGATTCCCTGCTCCTGATTGCCATCACAGCAGATATAATGGATCCTGTGAGCACTCTCTAACATCTGTTTTTGAAGATGTGCTCGTTAGTTTAATGCATGAAGCTGCATCAGGGGAGGTCGGGTTGGGAGTTAAGATTCTTCACCAGAGAGTGGTGCGGCACTGGAACAGCCTCCCCTGGTCAGTGGGCACAGCCTCAAGCTGCCAGAGTTCATGGAACATTTGGTTGTTGTTCTCAGACATCTGGTCAGATTTTTGAGTGTTCCTATGTACAGCCAAGAGTTGGAGTTGATGATCCCTTTAGGTCCCTTCCAACTTGGAACGTTCTATGATTCTATGATTCTAAATAGTTGAATGAGAAAGTTTTGCTAATATTGGCTAATTTCCATCTGTCTGATAAACAGAAGAAAGGGAGAGAGAAATTCCTCGGGTTATTTCAGGAGTGTACATTCACAGTAAAGTATATTGAGCTCCAAGAAGAGGTGCTTCTTGATACTGTAAGTGGCAATAATCTCATATATTCTACATGACAAGATTAAAGTACTCCCTGCACACAGCTGTCATCACTCAGCTTTCCTATACTGTTCTCTTCTCTATCAGTTCGATTTGCAATGGCTGAAAAGCTTTTGAGGGTAGCAAACACAATTCTGGAGCCAAAAGGTAAAAGGAAATAAAGATAGAAGAGGTGAAATGATCAAAGTGGCGTAAGAAGAACAGATAAAGATAGATAGATATTTCTTCTACAAAGTGAAAAAGCATCATTTCACTTTGCACCAAATAAAACTATTGGCTAGCTCAAGAAAACATAAGTGCCTCAACAAAAAAATAGCCTGTAGAGGGTACAAAGTTGAGAAGGAGACATTTCACCTCTTCATTCATAACATTGTTTTTGGTGACAAAATTTCCTTATACTTCTGTAAATTATGATTACTATTATGATTACTATTAAATTATAATTACAATTATGATACTGAGGGACATGGTATAGTGGGGAAATATTGGTGGTAAGTGGATGGTTGAACTGACTGATCTTGGAAGTCCTTTTCTGACCTTGATGATTTTATGATTCTATCTTTTTAAGATAATTTGTAGAAAGGAAGATCAGTAACTTTATTCTTGTAGCGGAAAAAAAAAAAAGGTTTATTTCCACATGCAATATTCCCAGTTTTTTTCCATTCATATTATCTTCTGTTTCACATACCTCTGACCACACATAGCAGAATTATATGTGCCAGTACAGTTTACTACATGAACTTGGAACGCTGTTTGTTTTTTTGTTTTCTGTTAACATTATGATTTTGTGCTCTGATAGTCCCTAAAATTATTTTATTTTTGAAAGTGAAAGGAAATATTTCAAAAATTACTACAGATTTTTCATTTCTATTTTACTTTTGTTAAGTCTCATGCATTTCAATATTTAATAACATTAAATTTATATTGATTTTGATGACAGGCACTGTTTTCCAAAAAGTACATATTATCTATTTATTCTTATAAATTTTTGAGAAAGAGAAATGAAGCCAAGACAACTTGGATGCCAATTTTGGTGTCCTATCTTTTGTGGCCTTTTTCTGATCCAAGCTAAGTAGGTTAATCTATTTTGTTTCAGAACACTATTGTGAATGGCATGCCATTAATTATGTGGCCCATCAGGAAAAAAAGAATGAAAATAACATTACATTTACAAACACTACTGTCTTGACACTTTGCAGATTATATTTGCAGTGATATTTGGGGGTCTGATGTCTTCAGTATGTTCTAAAAAGAAAGTAAATTAATGCATTTCAGTCCAGTTCTCCTAAATAAATCTTCATGTTTTCTTCAGCAGTGAAAAAATAAGTAAAACATTAATTTTGCTATACACTGGGCTACTATATCTGTTGGAGAGTAGAAGCTTTGGCTTTTCATTTGAGTAGGCAGAATGGAAGCTTTGTTTACAGCAAGAGGACTACAAAGCCAGAGAACAGGAACAACATAGTAAATAATGTTAATAAAAATAACTAATAGTCAAGTACAATTTGGAACTATAATCTAAGGTTATGCAAGAAAAAAAATAACATGCTATGCTAGTTATACAGGATGTAGCAATGAAAGAGCAATTAAAACAAAAAACTTCTTTTAATTTTGAATGACTTTTGACTAGTCAGAAGTCTGAAAGGAGAGAGAAATCCACTTAGGAATGCCAAAGATATAACATTGCCAAAGCCACACTGGAGATTACAATATGCTTTTAAAGAAATATCTGCTAAATAAAGAGGAAATGAGTGGGAAAAAAAGGGGGACAATGGATGGCTTTGTAATGAGGCAGCTAATTAATAGTGTAGCCAGTTAAGAAGATAAAGGCCAAAACAAAGCAAAACAAAACAAAACTGATTTAAGGAAGTTAAAAAAAAAAAATAATGATTGAAACATAAATGTTAATGGTAACCTTACTCAACAAATAATTCTCTGAAAACTGTTTTCTGGAATGTTTAGTGAGCTTTGAACACTTACTGACCCTCTGAAACCTGCTGGCCAGAGTGTAATCAAGTCATTGTGGTGTGCACAGCAGATTGATTAAGCGATTGATCAAGGTGGGAGCTGAACTCTGGTATCCAAAATCATATGTACTTTGTTGTCAAGAAAATTATCTTGTATAGAGCTGTGTGCTACCATGCCCCAAATGCTTTCAATGCTTATTCAATCCTGCACGCCTTTATTCTGTGCTGCAATTTAAAAGACGGATCATCCTTCTCACCCATCTGAACAGCGTACGTTTATCATCCAGCACTCTGCAAGTCCTAGTCCTTTTTTTTCTGAGACATTTCAGTGACACCATTATAAAGAAAACAGGAAATAAAGCATGTGCATTCATTGACTATTTATCAGCTTACAAATGAAATTTCTGTCATTTGGAATTATGTGAAAAACAAAATAAAATTCAGGAATGCAGAGGAAATGAAGAACTCGATCTCATTTTGGCAAACACAGTACTACATGCTCATGTACATTTTTTCATCATTAAATAAGGTAACAAAGGAATCACTGAAAAGTCTATGGTGCTTCCAGTTTCAGTCTGTGGTTTTTGTTTTTTTTTTTGGTTTTCTTTTTGGTTATGTTTTGTCTTGTTTTGTTTTTCTAACTTTGTAAGTCTCATACATCTCAAGCTACAAATTATAGGCAGTTGGTAAATGATTTAAAGCAGTTTGGTTAATTATTGCTCAACTATCGTGGAACAGTCAGTAACATGCAACATTACATTGAGTGTAATCATGTATCATAATTGACTAATTCTGTGTACTCTTCACTTCTTTAAATACGCTACTCACGTATGTTCTTCCTCATAAAATCTGTCAGCTAATAATTAACACTCTATTGAAATACACGTCACACTTTATATTAAAATTTCATTTCCCATGAAATTTCATTTCTTATTTCTTACAAAGAAAATACAACTGTCTGTTTAGTGGGACATTTCAATGTATATTTTTATTCTGACAAGAATAACACCTTTGATTATAGGAAGTCAAACATTCAATCTCTGCCAGAAATTAATAGACCCTTCTGTTTCATTTCTTCCTTGAGAAGCTATTTTACTTTTAAGTGTGCTGGACCCTTTATATGATGTTTACATAACGTATGAAAAAAAGATGCAAAAAAGGAAGTTCTTTCTATGCAAGCAAAATTTGTTTCTTCCACCACAGTTGCTTGAATGCATTTACCTTTAACCAGAACAGATTGAAAATGTTAGCCCTGGAGTAAACAGATGGTGTCAATAATGACTGATATTCACTGGAGTTCTATGAACACAGGCATATTCATAGCCTATCAAGCAGCCCATATTGTGATCAACTGATACAAGTTACCTATAGGCACAAAAAGCATGAGCAAGACCAAGACGTTTTAGAGTCAAGGTGCCTAAAGCTGGATTTTTCACTGCATATTGTTCTAATATAGCTTGGTTTGTTTTGCATGGGATTTGTTTCAATGCTTTTAGTAACTATATAATGAAAAGGTAATGTAGTAACATGCCAATTTTCTGAACTTTACTAAAGATTTTGAAGAGTACCACCCAAAACTGAAATCATGTCCAAGCTGACAGATGTGAACCGTTGGGCAAGTTGAATGTATGCATTAGCATCCCTGCCTGCATAACCACTCTATTCCAACAGAGAGGAGGGCATAGAGTTAGGACAGATTCCTATTCTCTTTACAGCTCACTTTCCTCACATGCTAGACATCAGATTTCCAAACAGCAGTCAAGCAGACCCTTTTTATGGAAACCTCTTAAGACAGTGAAATGAGTGAATCCATGGGAAGCCATTCCAGATGAGGGTTGTATGGCAACTGTTGAATCACAGCCTTGAACCTCTGATTGACCACCTGAGGCGAGTGCTGAGTCAGCTGCAGGGGCACAGGTGAATGCAATTTCACCTGAGTGACCGGAAGACCCCATTTAAGGGCTGACTCCCAAGGAGGAAGTATCTCGAGCTGGAGATCCTTCCTTTTGGAGCCCTTCTGAGAGCCCAGGACATGGGTGAGATCTTTATTTAATTTCTCCTTTGTAACAGGATTATCTCTCTGGTCCAATACCTGTTTACCTGTTTGCCTTACAAGGGTAATGTGGAGATTAGTTCATGCATGTCACTGAAGAAGTGTTATTTAGTGAGGTAGTAGTTATTGAAATTGAAGTTAAACAATGCAGTCATTTGAAAGTCTTTTAGAAAGGGTAACTGCTGAATGAAATTAACTTAAAAATTGATCCAAGAGAATGTTTAAAATACGTCTTGTTGTATAGAGTTCTGATATCTTGACTGATGTGACATGTCCTGATTGCTAAATACGTTTTCCTCTTCTCTCACAGATTTATAGAAAAGCCACTTGATATTCTGATAAGATTAAAATAATGATTACATGTATAAATAGATTATACTCTATTATTTCCATTATCAATGCAATTCTATGAAACTAACATCTGCCTATATTCCCAACACCTCAACCAGTCCTGCTGCTTACTCTTCAGAAAACTATCCTATGACAGCAGGCAGACTCATTGTATAGCACAAAGTTATGATGTTGTAAGGCTGGATATAGGAGAGTCTCTATTTTTATATGCAAATGTATCAGCTGAAGCTGCACTGCAATCAAAGATGTAACTGAGTTCAGATTTTCATGCAGGAGTAATACAGTAGGATACGTCATGAGAGCACAGTTGAAAATGGAGGCAGAAAATTGTTTGCTAACTGGTACCTAATTAATTACTTGCTGTTCAGTGCATTCTGTCTAACGCTTAAGTCTTAGTTCCCATTTTAAAAAGTCATAAACGACTTCACAAGAAAACAGTCAAAGGAGCATTTCAGATATTCAGATCAAATTACTTCTGTAGTGTAGACATGAAGGGGGCTGAATTTGATGATGAGTGCTTTTATTCATATATCCAAATGAGCATTATCTCTATTTTGAGCAGATTTTGTGATTGTATGTGTTGACTGCTAAAGTAATCTGATTTATAATAGACAACAAGCACTGCCTGAAGCTTAACAACATAAAATCTTATTTCTTAAGGTAGCTTTGTACAAACCTGCAACACTATACTAGCTCTTCTGTAATATATGTATATATATTTAAATTCAGAAGTATAATCTCCTACTGCTATTTGCTTTTATACACTTTTTACTACATGGATTACTTTATCTAATTTAGTTTTATTTGACAGAAAATAAGATAGGTGAAAAATCTAGAATTTTTAAACTTCTTGAGAGATATACTACTCTGTGGAAAAAGTTCGTTCATTAATAATCCTACTGCAAGGGCTGTATTTGGAAATTAACAGTTTTTACTGATAATATGAATTTGTTTCTATCTAAAAATATCTTTGTTGTTGTTTACAGTAATGAAGAATTACTATTAAGTAATGTCAACACTTCTTTCTTATAAGTACCTCTCTTGGTGTTTTCATTTCTTCATGTACGCAGGTTGCTCTGAAAGTAATGCCTCCTTTTTATTTCCAAGGAAATTACAACAGATACAAAGAGCACAACAATGCTATTTGATAGAGCAGATTCTCAGCTTAAAAAACACTATTTATTAACACAGTCACTACCTTTAGATATGGATTTTTCACCAGTGATGACAAGAGCCTGCATGCCACATCTGTAAAAATCTGCACAGTGGAGGTGACCCACTGTTCCACAGCCACTATGATGACATAGTTGCTAAGAAAATGTTGTCCACACAGTCCATCTTTCACAGACCTGAACAGATGCAAGTCAGAAGGTGCCAAATGCAGACTGCACAATGGATGTGGTATGACAGTCTAGCCAATATTGTCACTATGCTCCACAGTCTACCAATTGGTATGTGGTCTGGCGTTATTGTGTTGCAAGAGAAAAGTTGTCTTCTTCTCTGCCCTGGCTCTGGAAGTTTGAGCTTTCAGCTTAGTCAGTGTCTCAGTGTAGTGTCTAGAGCTGATCATTTATCTGGGTTCCAGGATATCTAGAAGGATCATCCTTTTTCTATCCCAGCAGACAGCGCACATCACTTTAACCACTGAGGGCTGTAGCTTGTACTTTTTTTTTTTTTTTTTTTTTTTTTTTCCCATGATGAATTCACATTGCTGCTCCAAGGACTCCTGTTTTCACTTCAGTTAGTACTGGTGAGACCACTAATGACAATCACAGAATCATAGACCACTAATGACAGTGATGTGATCCAGGAAATTGTCACCTTCAGCCTTGCATTGGTTCAATAGGTCCTGAAAAACTTGCATATGTGAGACCCACTTGGTGCAAACTTTATGATATTCCTACATTGCCACCATCATTTCCAATGCACTGAAGCCAATATTCAGCTTCATATGCAATTCCCTGGTCGTAATCTGCTGATTCACACAGATGAGATGATCAAGAGGCATTTTGTGGTATAGCAGCTGTACATGATTGTCCAGAGCATGGCTTGTGTTTCACGTCACTGCTGAAATGAACTATGCACCGTTTCAATGTTCTATCATTTCCTGTTTGGTCTCCATCTGTCATACAGCAATAAAATGTAGCAGAATAATGTTGGGAAGTTTCAACCTCTAGCACCATAGCACCAACATCTTCCTCTGATCTCATGGGCCAACGTGATAAAATAGAAGGCATTACTTTCGGCACATCCCTCATGTTAGGCACGGTAAGGATACACATAATACAAATCTCCTCAGTAATGGAATATTATTTGCAGCATAAGTGGAATTACCATCTTATTTTAATAGGAAAAAAAATGTAAATCAGCACAATGTCCAACTAGAAGACCAAGCAAAACAAAAAAGCTTCTGAAGTTCCTGTATGTATATATACTATGTACACTAATGGTAGACACAATGCATTGATCCACATTAGATTAGAAGGTGACGCAATATTTGGGGGACAAAGCTAAGGATCTTGGGAATGAACTAAATTCAACTGACATACTAGAAATTATCTGAAATAGTGGCTTGGTAATCTGGGTAAACATAGAGTCATCAATAGAATATGTTCTTGGCTTACAGTGAAGTTGACGAGGAAGAACTACACTGAGATTGTTCTTTCTGTTTGTAGTAGGTGGTGTATTTGCCAGTGAAAATTATAAGCATAATATTTGTATTCCCTTAAAAGTAATTAAATAATAACTGTGGAAAACTTTTATTACTTTTTTTTACTTGCCTCTGATCTGAATCAATTCTAAGTGTTTCTTCTCTTTTCTTTATTTCTATGCATAAAGTTGACCTAGAATATAATTCATCCACATGGGTAAGACCTTTCTACTCATTGTTTTCATTCGTATCACTGTTTTGTCTCTGAGATTGCCAAAACCTGTCCTAGCAGAGATACTGAGGTAGCAAATATTAAGCAAGCCTTGCTGTTTTCCTTGCTCTTATGAGATCTGACTGTTTCCTGTCTGCCACCTTTATTCCTGCAAGTGCTGCTGTGATTCATAGTTGTACTCGGGCACTGCTACTTCCCTTCTGTTCCATTTTTCCTAGTAAACACTGATTTTATATACACTATTATAAATGAGATATAGTTCACTGTGGTTATTAGATTATAGTTAATTTGTTGATGTGTAGTAAAAGCATTTTAAAGATTTAAAACATACCAGGCAATGATGCTTACCACTTTTTATCTCACATTTTGAAAAAGATTCCACTCAGAACTGGGGTTCCATTGCACAAGTACTTTGAAAAATTGTACATGACCTGAAAAGGCAATAATTATCTTCAGGATTTGCCCTACCTCTGCACCACATTCTCCCATACGTTCATTCAAAGTGTTTCTTACCGCTTTCTTCTCTTTAATGCTAGGGTTTGCTTTCTTTTATACTTTTCCTCTAAACATTTCACTGCGCCCATATTGTACTTTCCTCAGTCCAAGATTTTGAAGCGTAGTACTTTCATGCTTTGTAAGAATTTCCAGAGGTTTATTTTGAACCTTGTTATTTTGATAGTTCTTTCTTCTGTCAGCAATGACTGGAATAGGATAGTACTCAGGGGAAACAGAGTTATGCACCATTACAAAGTCTGTATATTTTTCAAGATCCCTTATGTTGGGGTTATGACGGTCTCTAAATAGACTTTTCTAACCTCACACTCTGTCAATCATTCAAAACAAAAGATCTACATTCAGCTTTCATTCGGTCCCTAGGAGAAGCCAGACAAGACACCCTAACAAAATAAATGCAGGAAATAGCACTCTATTGTACCATTTAAGCCTGAAAAAGTATAGCAAATCAGTAGATTTCCTATTGTTTTCCTTCTTTCTTTGTGGAGATGGGTGCAATACAGTAGACGTTTGCAGCTTTCCCAGAATGCTTTTGGCCAAATTCATCCTTGATACAAGTCCATGAATTAATGGAGATGCTCTTGGAATTAATGTGATTCACTATTCCTAAAAAAAAAAAAAAAAAAAAAAAAAAAAAAAAAAGTGCGAGGGTCCTATAATAAAACAATACTGTTTTCTGTGACTAAGAAATCATGAATAGATGGTAATAATTAAATTAGAAAGACTAAATTGCAGCACTTAATAGAAATGTCTTTCCCTTAGAAGAATGGTTTTACCAAAAGCTAACACAGTCACTTTTGTTTTCCTTCTGTTCATTATATGCTGAGTATGGTAGACATGGGGACTTTATGGTGTCTAGTTCCATGCAGTGGGAAACTATCACAAACAGGGCACACACAAGGCCAGTATACTTCTGCGATCATCACTCCAACAAATCCAACAGGTCTCAATACTAATCTCTGTTTTGCCCATAACAATTTAGTATCTTCTTTTGTTGCAGGGAGGGGTGCACATGTAGAGCACCCCTTCTCCTTCAGACATGGGTTAGTGAGAGCATCTGCTACTGAAAAATTACTTATAAAAATAAAACCTGAACATATTTTAACTGTTCTCCCAAGCTAGAAAAGGAACAACAGATCCCCAGGTGCCAATGGCTTGACCGAAACTATCTGAGATGTTTTCAAAACTGAGTGACTTCATGTTAACTGGACAAAGTAGCTCCAGCATGGTAGGTATCAGAAGCAAGATAGATCAAATTAAGGTGAACAAAGATTGGGGGGGAGGGGAGCAGAATTGAATTAACTGAAGGTGAGCAAACTGAGGGGAAAGGATTTTGTTAGCGTGGTAAGATTTTTAAAGCTGCCTCGCAGTGAAATCCCCATCACAGTAACCAGCAGTGAGCACCGCAGAGCATATTACCATTATCATTTTCTGTGCAATGAACAGGTAATACTTTTTGTAACTGATCTCTGAATGGACTTGTTGCCAGAGGACACTAGGAAGTTATTGCCTCATTTGTGTTTGACTTGAACTGCTTTTCTCCTTTAGTTTTGCTGGTGAGTCTCACTGGCTTATCCTATTTAAAAAAAAAAAAAAAAAAAAAAAACCTTTCCCTTATGCCCTTCCATGAGGCCTTGTGCTTACTGTCTTCCCATCTGGCTGTCTCTTCTCTTACAGGTTTCTTTCAGTGAAAAGGGTATCAATATCTGTCATATAATTTCTATCTAATTCATTTCTGGCCTGTACTTGTGAATCTTTGCTTTCTCACCAGAAAGTAAACTGTGAAATCACTGAGCTAGCAAAACTGTCAGGAGATGAATGAGGAGAGGGGGAAACAAAACTAAAAACCCCAAAGCAAAGCCTAACTGATATAAGAATGACCTATAAGTTAAAAAGAAGAAATAAAGTGTGCCCTTTCAGATAGTTATTAGGAAGCAAAAACTCCAGATTTTCATATTGGCTGTGGTGTTGCTCAGCTTACATGCTCCACAGTTACTTCCATGCTTTTGTGTACCAAAAAAAGAACAGAGAGATGATTTATAAAGAGAAGCAAAAACCTGGGCAGCTATAATCCTGAGGTAAGGGTCAATTCTGTTCCTACTTCCACCTTCCCAAGCTGTAAGCAGTGCCCTGATTCCACTCCTCTGCTGGCTGAAGGCTCCAAAATGAGTTTCTCTAAGCGCAGGGAAGTGATGGGCTAAGAGCAAGGCTCTCAGACTTACTAACTGAGAGCTTCCAGCTGACCAGTGTATCTGCAGAACAGCGGGGCAGCCTGTACCAGATTCAGGGCAGCACCAGGCTGTATGATCTGCCGCAGCTGAGAGACTCCCTGTGGAACAGCAAGATGACGCAAATCAATATGATTTACCTACAGTCTTGAGCTGTAAAGTGAATTGAGGAAAATGCTGTTGTCGTTGGAGTAGTCACATTTCAGCAAGTGAGAATTTCCACTCATCTCTATAAACAGAAAATTAAGAGGCTAACCTTTTGAAATTCTGAGGATGCTAAGTATTTTCTGCAAAGAGTGACAGATGTTTACATGTTAATATCCTGGTCTTTTAGCTTCTGCATTAACAAGCCTAAGAATACAAACTAAAGGCATTTTATACATCAGTCCACATTTAACGTATACTTATTTTAGCCTCTGTTTGACCATGTGCACAATCCCTATTTCACACAAGCTCAGTTTTCGTGTCTACTCCCTCCTCCAGAACTTCAAGCCTGCTTTAGCAGTGTTGCTAATCACTGCTTTCTATAAGGATGCTATCTCCCAGAGGAATTTGAGTTATGGGAAGAAGCAAATACTGTTATTCAGAAAACAGTGCAGAGAAGCAGAGTGATTTTTAAAGTGATTACTGGTGATATTGAGTGTAGAGTAACTGTACTGTTTATCATCTAAATTACTTTTAACTTGCACTTCAGGTCATTCACAAAGTCTAAATCTAATAGTGCTTTGCCTTCTATGTATCAAACATGTTGTTTATATTAAAGTGTGCGTTACTTTAATGTTGCTGGCTAGAGTATATTCTGCCTAGAATAGGCTTGATCACAGAAAGAGAGCTTCTTAAACAGCAAATTAATATTTTGTCTCTTAGACATTCCTACCATCTTTAAACTGAAATGCCATTATGGTATATGTGCTTGTAATTAGATGTTATTTTTAACCTGTTATCTATAATTCCCAAAATTTCAAATCTTGAGACATGACCTTCTCAGTGTGAACTGAGAACAGTTTGTCTCTGTACAATGCTTTTATCAAATATGCATGAGTCTTCTGGCTGATAGAGATATGGTACCCCACATACCTTCCTATTCAAGTGAAGGTTAGTCAACTGTTTTTAGTGTCATTTTGAAGTAGAAGAAATTACATATTTTCAAATGAAAGCTCTCTCTGATATATTTTCTTTGAAGCAATCAGTTCTGAGCTGATTCACTTTCCACTATTTATGGTTGTTGTTTACTTCTCCCTTCCTTTTAGGAACAGTCAAAAGAGAGCTGTCCTACTTTTACTTGCAGTCAGTTTCTAATCAACATCTCTATCAAGTTTTCACAGAATACAGCAATCAGGCATTTTCTTCTGTATTGAAATCAGTTGCCAGCAGTAGCTTAGTATCTTCTTAAGCTAGTGGCTTTAAGGCAGCAGAGAGAAAGACAGAGATGGCAAAACAGCAAAAGGCTGCTGTGCCATCTATCACGTGTAGATAATATGGCAAGTGTGGCTGCACACTACTGGGAAGCTTTTCTGTTGTTATGTTGCTAGTAAAGGAGAAGCAGAAAGTAGATTTTCAAAATTTTCAAGAAGTTTTGGTAAATTTGAAGAACAATATATTTAATCTTAGCTTAATAGTGAATTACCTTTTATAGTTTCAGACTGTCATAACTAAGTGGGAGAAGGGAGAATAGAGAAAACAAGATGGCAGTGAAGCTGGGAACAGACTGTGTAGCATTTCAGAGAGGTTTCCTAAGCAATGCTATCCAGCAGACCTGTGGTATTTTTTTTTTTTGTAATAAGGACTCAGATTGGATTCCACATGTGTTGCGTTACAGGCACTATACAGTGTTTCACTTCAGCATAAATAAAATCTAACACAGTATGTGGGACTTTGCACCTGGCTCTTCTGTGGCAAGTTTCAAGGCTGATGTATTCCTCCATTACAGTAAGGAAGACAGGTAGGGAGGAATAAAAAAGGTGAAAGTGGTGACTTGGGCAAGGGGTAGGTGCAACTGGAAAGACCTGGGAGTAAATAGTATTTTTGTTATGCAAGCCTAACAGGGTAATTTCATCAGGTTTCCTGTGATCTGGTGTGTTTATCCTTTTCACCTCTCAGTTATA
>PPHD01012180.1:0-18227 GCA_002909625.1 Bambusicola thoracicus | reverse complement strand
AGAGGAGAGAGACAGTTACGGAGTTGTCATATTAAGCTAAAGCAAAAGAACATTTCTGTGACTGCTAGGACTCCTGTTCATTTCCGTGTGGGTGTTTGGCTTTCAGCCCATGTCAGCTCCTATCTCTTGATCACTCTCACCACAAGAACACACTTGCTGCTTGCCACATCTCTCCTTGCATACCACAGACACAGTTGGGCGGGTTTTCAGGCTGTGGCCCTGGTGAGAAATGCAGCACGTGTGGTGGCACATACCCAGCCCTCCTGCCTCCCTCCCCCCAGCCTCAGTGGGCTTGTTTTTTAAACCAAAGATGCTCTGCAGAGAGAAGCAGCTGCTTCTTTCTTGTGGTTTGCATCAAAAGACCTGCAGTAAGCTTACCACTGCATCTGCTCTAGCAGTTAACCAAACATGCACTTCCTCAGAAGTCATGCTTATGTTTGGCTGCTTTTGCTACACAAGGAATACAGTTAGGGCGTGGAAAACCCTGTCTCTGGTCAGAGAGGTGTTAAACCCTTCTGCTCTTCAGTTACACAACCACAAGAGGTGATTCAGCACCTTCCTTCCTCAGGCTGTGTACTTGGGTTCTCCCTGCATTGCTACCAAGTGTAAACCACTGTGCCCTTGCAAGAAAACATCTCTATGAGATATCTAAAATGGTGTGTTGCTCAACTGTCTTTAAACACACAGAAATTCAGTATCTGGGCTGAGTCAGGCTATCTAGACTCCTTCCATAGCATGTGGACTTTCAGTCATCCCAAGATCAGTCCCCACTGAGGTGTTGAAGACCATGGAATCATAGAATAGAAGGTTAGAAAAAGAGCTCTGAGATCATCTAGTGCAACCATCAACTCATCCTCACCATGCCCCTTAAACCACGTTCCTCAGTGCCACGTCTGTCCTTTTCTTGAACACCTTCAGGAATGATGACTCCACCACCTCCCTGGGCAGCCCATGCCAATGCCTCACCACTCCTCCTGAGAATAATGTTTTCCTAATACTCAACCTGAAGATGGTCAGCACTGCCCTTGAACACTAACCACCTCCTCACATCTGGCTCTGCAACCCTATAGATCCTGGTTACAGCTGTCTCACCCCCTGACAGCAAAAAGGAACATTTTACTTCTTGGATTTCTTTGCACAGCACAAAATCCTGCTTTAGCTGCTCACCCGTTACTGATGATTGCTATGAGCTCTTCAGTAGAAATAAACACATTCGCATCCGGGGACAAATTGACCATGCTGTGTATTTTGTGGCATCAGCAGAAAACGCGGGTTGCATTTGGCTTTTGAATGGCTCGTGCAGTCACAGAAGAGTTACAGTTGCCCAAATGCCTGTTTATGGTCTGAACATCCCACAGAAAGCAGAGACGTTTTAACAGCTTTTCCTAGCACCTCTGTTGTGTCTTTTTTTTCCCACATTTAATCACTTTCACACCCATTTTCCATCAGTATACAACATTTTATTAAACTGTACAAACAGCACTGGCATTTCAGAAATCCACTTTAACCGTTCAAATTAAACACGAAAACCAACTGCACAAACTGCAAGCACAGATCCCCCTGTACTTCATACAGCACAAACAAGAACTTCACAAAAAGTCACAGGGCTGAAATCTGCTTTCCTTTTCTTTTTTGTCAATGTTAGGCACCTTTACTATTAGTCTTGCAGGATTCAGTGCCTGCAGTCACTGCCAGTGATATCCCAGCGGTGGCTCCACAGTCTGCAAGGCTGCATTGATCCTGTTGGGAGCTCCAGGTTAACAGTCTGTTCCAATGGAGCCAGAAAGGCACCTCCAAAAAGAATCTGATTTCGAGATGATTCACCTTCTAGAACTTCTCTTCTTAAAGGGGCTGAGGTTGTTCATGCAACAAAACTCCAAATTTACACATTCCAGTTAGAGCCAAACGCCAGCTGGGGTGACTTCAGTCTAAGATATTAAAGAATCCTCTGTTTGGACTTTGGCTTAATTTTAACACAGTACTTACTGGTATAAAAATCAGTAGTTGGCAGATTCTGTGTTTCCCCAACTTTTGAAAACACCACAACTTTATTTAATAAGATCTTGTCATGAATGGGTAAGGGATGAGAATATTACTGACCCGCTACATTTCACAGCCTGCTAGAGGATAGAATATGCAGCGAAATATCATGAAGTGAAGGGGAGAGGGTCACTCTCAACTGGTGTGCCATCCCACACTGAGGTGTTTGTGTCTGGAACGCATGTCAAAGCGCCAGGGCACCATACAGAGTAATAGGAAGTATATCAACCTTTATAAGGATCCATTACTAATGTTCCAGTGAAATACAGCAATCATTGGAAGGTTGATTTTATGATGCTTAAAGAAAGGTTTGAGGAAAACCCTTTCATATATCTGATTCAGTTTCAGAAAAAACTCCAGCAAGTCCAGTCCAGATTTTGCAATGATTCTGGTATGTTTGTGGACAGTTAAAGCTTTAGAACAGGGATTACCAATGTTTTCTTCTGGATTGCTACTTCCCATCTTTTCTGCTCAAGTATTGAGAGTAAAACCACTGGGTTTCTATACTGATCTCAATACTTGCAACTGCAACACTCCTCCTTTATGTTTGAGCCACTGGTTGAGATATAAGAATGCTGGAAAGTGCACCTACAAAATTTCTTTATCCCAGTGGACCTTGTGGCATAAAAAGGAATCCTAACACCTGTGAAGATTATTTTTAGGCATCGGGAGATAATCGGCTTCTTCAACACTCCTGTGCACGTAGGCACAATTCTGCACATCTTCAAATGGAAGTTGCAAAGGCACCCAACCTGAAGTCTTCCCAGATGCCCTCAGGACCTGAGCTCAGCTCTCATTTTTCAGGAGGAGCTGGGTCCAGGTAAGAACTGAAGAAATAGGCACTGAAAACATCAGCAGTACTTGCTGCTTCTTATGGAGAAACCCACTGATTGTGTGTACAAGTACAGAGGAAAACGTTTTGGCACCTTCTCCTATTCAGATGTTCGAAACTTCAAGAACATTGGGAAAATAGAGAAGAGAGGCCAAAAGATACCATGACGAGACTTCATCGATGGTTAGTGAAGTGTGGCTGGCATCTGCTCCAGGCTGGAACAAGCTGAAAGCCTTCAGGCATGGTACAAAGTTTCACTGATGCGTTTTTCTGGTGGGTTCTTGATAAAAATAACCATGCACAGTCTTCAGCTGACAAAATGTTACTCAAATCATATGGGGGATTCCATCAGTGTGGCAGATCTCAGGAAAATATATTCTCCATTTTAGGGTTGACAAAAGAAAAGTTGCGGAACATATTTTGGTCCATGCTGTTAATCAGTGCCCTGTCAGCACAAGACAGTCTAGGCTTTTCACTTAGAAATTCCTTGTCGAAGTTGCTACAGTCACTTGGAGATTTCTTCGAGAAAAGGAAAAATAAAACACTGTCAAATCACTAATACTCTTACATTCATTATAATGCTACTGGCCCTATCAGGATGATTCCTGTAGACTCAGTTTCACCACGGAACCTACAATGTGTTTGTCTCCTTCTTTTTCCACTGCAGTTAGTTACCAGAGCCCAAATAATGCACAGTAACTTGTCAGGCTACATTGCAGTGCTGTCTGAACTTTTAATATCCAGCAATCAGTGCTAATCACTTTCTTATTACTGTCCTATTGCAGTAGTAATGGGAGTACATTTTACATAAATTATTTTACTGTTATTAATAGGACTGATACTACTCTAACTTAACTGACCACCTGGCTACCGAAACTACTTTTCCTTCTTCATCTTCTGCAGTGAAGTAATAGATAAATCCTACAGAATGGGCTGTACTTACGCGGATAAGGAAAAGCATTCTAAGTGGCACTCAAAGCCCTCCTATGCTAACTGAAACAGGGATGAGTTCCCCCCACTTTCTTGTTCCCCAGGTGAGCACATGTCAGGCCTGGGCTTCTTTTAGCCATCAGAAAGGAGTAGTACCAATGACAAAGGTAGGCAGCCTAGCCAATATGTGGATATAGTTCATAATTCTCTAATGCCTGTACAATGAATGAGGCTGTGGCAGATCAAAATTGTAGATGGTTTCAGCCATCTGCCTTATATACATATCCAATGTACACAACACACAGCCTGTGCACAATATAATCAGCATTTGGACACCTTAACCAGGGTCAGCATTTCCCATTCCGACTACCCAAGACCAAGGTCCTCCTTCAACTTTTACATCTAGAAGTAGGATGTATAGAACTCTAGAAGATGACCCTGAAAATTTTAGGGCATTTTGAAAGCCTTGGTGCCTTCAGCTGCTAGTTTAAATATGAAGTCAAAACGTATTTACCTTTACAATGCTGACTCCATGAATCTAAACAAGATTTAAGCTATCTGATGTACAAGGCCCATGTCTGAAAACTTGTGATCCTTAAATTAAGTAGATCAAAACATAACTGTTGGTTCTGGCTTTGGATTATTGCTTGCATGTTCTTGAGGGTATAAATATTTGGGGAAAGAATGATTTAGGAGAGTATGGCATGAGATGGGGGGAAATGAAAGAAGATGTAGCCTTACCACTCTTGGTTTGAAAGGAGGCTCTATCCTTCTTTCTTCTAAAGCTTCCCAGTTTATTTCCCTGAAAAAGGCATGCTGGCGGATATTCCCTCTTGCTCCTAGTCTTCTCTCAGGTTCTCTCACAAAAAGCTAAAATTTTGCAGAAAAATAAACGCCTTACTATTTATTATTTATTAATAACAGAGTATTCACTGGGATCCTATCAGATAGGATCTCACACTTGAAACTCAAGCAACACTGGTGAGAGCATGAAGACTCTTCTACCTTACTAAATTTCTGATTGGATAACCAGTTTGGATTCTCAATCTAACATGCCAAAAACTGATGGCCAAGACCTGGCCATATTTTACCTTTGTAAGAGAGAGAAGACAAATTTGCTACAGTGATGAGAACATATGTGTCTGAAAGTGCAAGCGTGCAACTATATAGGTGAAATCTCTGTACCATTCTTGAAAGCTTCTGTCTAGATGATTTCTTTATATCAGGCAAATACTTACAGCTGAAATATAAGCATTATCTGTGTAAATATTGGTCTGAGCTATGTGGGTTGCATTCACCTCCCATAGCTTTGGATCATTTGAGTGTCTTTTTTGACCTTTCATTTCTAATGAAGAAAAAAGCAACTCAGGTGCAGAATATCTATGTTTTCCTGAAACAAGTGCTTTTTGAATGCTTTCATTATTATCACCTTATAGTGAGTCCTACTGCTCACAGAACAGAAGCTTAAACAATCTCTTATTCTCCATTATTTTGCAGTGAAATGCTGTATATTGCCCTGTCACTTTATAAGTACAGAAGTAAAGGTATGGACTGTGGGTCAAATGTGACCTAAAGTTTAGTGATGAACAAGTTTAGTCACATTAGCTGAATCAGATAGCCCTTTGTACATGCTTTCTTACCATGCTCAGTCATGAGGTAAGATGCCTTAGCTTAAATCATGTTCATAGTCAGCCCAAAACCTGACTGAGGGAAAGTAACTCGTTACGTTAATCATGATGTCTCTAAGTTTTTATCTTGTAACGAACTCAAGAAGAATCTCCATCCCAATCCAGAAAGGCTACAATGCTACCTGACATAGTACTGAGAATTAGGCAATGAAAAATAAAGTGTATTGATGGTAGGGAACCAAAAGAGCTAAGAGGATAGCCATTAGAGGGAGGCAGAAGAGCGCTTCACTCACAATGGACACTACACATTACTGTGTAGGAGAAAAGGGCCAAAAATCCAGACAACATGGGGCAAAAAGACTTTCATCTGATCTATGGTAATTCTTACCTTTACCAAAATGTCCTTTGCATCCTTGTCAAGCCAGCGAGGGTAGAACGGATTATCCATACGGATAGACTGGAAAAGCTCCTCTTCATCTTGGCCATGGAAAGGAGACTGGCCAATAAGCATCTCATACAGGAGGACACCAAATGACCACCAGTCAACAGAGGTGTTGTATTTCTGCCCCAGCAATATCTGCCCAAAGACAGGAGACAAAGACAGATGTAAAATGTCTGTTGTCAGTATTTCAGCTCCAGAGATGTGGCCACGCTCTCATCCTTCAGCAGCTGCTTTGCTCTGAATGTGACAGCAGAGGTACTTTTCCTACCTGAAGCATGAGTCAGAGCACCTGTCAGTGGTACAGGTGCTGTGGTTCAAGAAGCTCCTAATCACAGCATCACTTGGGTGCCAGAACAGTACTTCACACTATGGACACTCTGAATAACAGTTTGTTTTCTAGTTAACTCCTAAGTATATAAATGACCCAAATAACTCCTTCAGGCCCTATGTAAGCAAGATCTGCATTGTGCAACCATATAAAATCCATATTGTTCAAATATTTATATTTGTTTTCAAGAGAGTGTCAACATGTCAAGAACTCAACATGGCCAAATTGCCTGTTTAACGTGCTCAGACGCTTTGAAAATCTTCATAAAAATGCAGTGCTGCTGCAATACAAACTACAGGCCCCTTTTAGTCAGATCAAATGCGTTTCAGCTTCACATAGAACAAAGCACCTGAGGATCATAACTCAGAGCTTTCCTTGGTATCCCAAATCCTTCTTCCAAGAGGTTTTGGTTTCAGCAGAAAGTGACTAGGGCAGGTTGGCTGGGGTGACGATCTCCCCTACGAATCAGTTTGGCACTGCTTTCCCCTACAAACTTGTCCAGATACCACCAACCCCTCAGACTTCCCTGACAGAGAATTAATCTCACCAACCTTGACATATCAGTTATTCAGATAAGAAAATTATGCAAATTTTAGACATCCCACTGAATATCTACCTGCTGTAAAATACAACCCTGGTTTTTCTCCTTTGGTTATCAAGGAGTCTAGACAACATGCTCATATTCAAAGCCAGGCTGGATGGGGCTTTGAGCAATCTAGTCTGGTGGGAGGTGTTCTTGCCTATAGTAGGGGATTGGAACTAGATGATCTTAAAGGCCACTTCAAACCCAAACCATTCTATGATTCTGTAATATATAGGTAATTATATTACAGATATCTAATGAAAAGTCTAAAAATCTTCTAAAGAAGACTATGATGTCTAGAATTGTTATCAGGATTTTGGAGCTGGGGAGGGTAATAGTTCATTTTAAGCCATGATCTTGTGCTCACAACCTGAAATGATAACAAACAGGGTATCTATTTGAATATAAGAGGCAATATAAACAAAATGTTTCACTCAGAGTGAAAAAAAAAAAAGGAAGCAGTAAGTATCCCTAACACATTTCCTTGGTCTGTTTATAAACAAAATCATCCAAACTGAAAAAAAATCAAAATCATCCCTCTGAAAAAGACACATATCTTTTACAAGGCCTTACTTTTCAAAGTATAAACTGTCTGGAAAACTAAATTGAATGACTTCTGTTGGCTAAGAGAAGCATTTATTAGTTTTGTTTTCTCTGAAAATGTAAAATTTCATTTCAGGTTAATTGTTTTTTTTTTTTTTTTTCTTTTTGGTCAAATATTTTTGAAGATAAACAATTGTTGTCTTTTGACCCAAAATCATCTTATTTGCACAGCTACAGAGATGTGCTAGGTCTGTAACAAATTACAGTGCTAGCAGTCACACTTAAATATTGACAAGAAGTCCAGAGGTCCAATCGGTACTGCATCCAGATGTGGAGTCCTCAGAACAGGAGAGACATAGACCTGTTGGAGCGCATCCAGAGGAGGAACACCAAAATGATGCAAGGGATGGAACTCCTCTCCCATGAGGACAGGCTGAGAGAGTTGGGATTGTTCAGCCTGGCAGTGAGGTAACCTGATAGCAGCCTTTCAGCATCTAAAGGGGAGCTACAGGAAAGAAGGGAACAGACTCTTTAGGAGGGTCTGTTGTGACAGGACAAAGGAAGATGGCTTCAAGCTTAAGGAGGGTAGATTTAGGTTGGATATAAGGAAAAAATCTTTTACAGTGAGGTTGGTGAGGCACTGAAACAGGCTGCCCAGAGATATGGAGACTTTCAAGGTGAGGCTGGATCAGGCCCTGGGCAACCTGATGTAGCTGTCCGTGTCCCTGTTCATTGCAGGGGAGTTGGACTAGACAATCTTCAAGAGTTCCTTTTGACTCTAAAGATTCTATGATTCTATGAACCTCTGGCAGGAGAATTGATCCATAAACTCTAGCAGTGCTTTCAATTTGGAGGTAAAATGTTTTATATGCGCTTGTTGGATCCCTAAAATAAATAATAGTGTAAAAATAAAACCTATGAGCTATTTCTGACTCTCTCTTTCATGAAGTAAAATCATTGGTAATGGATTATCATTTGGCTCTCCTTTAGGATCTAAAAAGATGTATTTTCTTTTTACAATGAAAGCATATTGAAATGAAATAAATGACAATTTCATTTTGATGGCAGAACATATACCTGTTCTAAGGCAATAGAAATCCAGTTATTGAAAGGACTTGTACTTGTGTCTGCAGTGGACTAATTTAGATCAGAACTCAGGTCTTGGTACAGAGTAAATGATCAATGAAATATAGTAGAGGTGTAGGAAAAAAAAAACAAAACAAAACAACAACAACCAAAAGCTTTAAGAACAATTTGGAAAGCAGTGATATCCATCATGAAAACACTAAAATAACAAAATGGGATTCTGAAATGGAAATAAATGGATTTCAGAGTGATGTTGGACATGACACATGGATGAGTCCTAGATTCTTCTCTGAGATGAAAAATGTCTTCTTTGGCCTCATTTTGCCACCTAATTAGTCAAAATCTCTTCACAGTGACATCTGTCATTGTTTGAACTCACTACTTCAAGGGAACATCCTATTTTCTGGATTGATCTAGTCCGAACTGAAGTCTAGTGTCTGTGACCACCTGGATTTACTACATGGGGAGATGAAGGCCAAGTTCAGTTTTTCTACATCATGTATGAGGGCTGCTCTGAAAGCATTATCTCCTATTTTATTATGTTGGCACATAACGTCAGAGGTGGATGTAGAGGTTGAATCTTCCCACTAATATTTAGTTACAATTTGTTGCTGTGTGACAGATGGCAGCAGAGGGGCAGTTTGACAAAATGGCATCTGACATGGAAATGCATATGAAGTAAAGATGTGGAACTGAACTCCTCTGCGAAGAAAAAACTGCACCTGTTGATATTCATTGATGCTTACTGAACATCAGAGAAGACTTAATAGTGGATGTTAGCACAGTAAGGAGCTTAGTGATGCGTTCCAGTAGTGATGCCATCGCAGCACCTGTGAAACAGTGGATCACCTCTGCTGGTGCAGATTTTTGAGCGCAGCATGTAGGCTCTTGTACATTGCTGGTGAAAATAGATTGCTAATGGTGGTGACTATGTTAAAAAATAGTGTTTTGTAGCTGAGAATCTGTTCTTTCAAATAGTGTTATTGTGCTCTTTGTATCTGATGTATAGCTTGCACAGAAATAAATAGCAGGCATTACTTTCAGAGTGACCTATGTATCAGCAGATATCAAATGGGGAAGAAAAAGAGCATTTTCTAGTAATCTATGCTGCATGCAACCTGGAGACTGTCTTCAAGCAACCTCCAGCCTCAGAGGACAGTACCTCACAGACAGCACAAATATCCGAGTCAAGCAGGTAGAGCTTAGCCTTAACAAAACCTATGAGCTCTACCCTGCCCTCGTTAGCTGAAGCACATTCAGGACTGGACACAGCCACATCATTGCTAGTTTTAGGATCTCCTTCACCTGGGTGCAGCTTGTAGAGTTAAACTGAAATACATTTTTTAGCCTGGGACTGTTCAAATGTAGGCTATTGCATTTTGCAGTCTCCGTCACCACTGACCAACAGTCATGTCTCAAGGTGAGTTCTCCGTCCCACAGTGGATATTCAAAATCTCTCAGCCTCACACCTACCTCAGGAGCAATATAGTCAGGAGTCCCACAGAAAGTACTTGTCTTTGCATCTCCAAACATGTTCTCTTTACACATCCCAAAGTCGGCAATTTTGATGTGCCCTTCACTGTCCAAGAGGACGTTGTCTAGCTTCAAGTCTCTGTGGAGGAGGAGAAGGGAACACATATTTTTAAACTGTTACAGAGCCATACAGTTTTAGTAGTGTACACCCTTCAATTTGTTACCTTCCTCTGGGTAGAGCCTACCTACTGCAATTACAACTGAGGGTTGAAGGAGGAGCTGCTGTCCCTTGAACTTCAGTATCCCTCTTCCTTGTTTCCCCTGTCCAAGCACAGACCCATTTGCTGGTGAAGACTTTACCCACGTGCTGTTTTTCTATTTATTTTTATTTTTATCAGAAATGACATTGACTATTTGACTCTCTCAAAGGTCACTTCTAATGCACTCTGTTACTCAGATGGTTATCTACAAATGCAGGAAAGATGGCTCCTCATCCTCCTACAAAACTCCTTTGCAGTGCCTACACACCAAACTGTTGTCATGGGGCAATTATTTGCTGTTTCTAGAAAACAGACAAAGAAATAGTAGGAGTCATCAATCAAAAAGAAATATAGAGACAACCAAGACATTTGCTTTCAGTGGCAGACATTCATGTTGTCACAATTTCCAGCTGGAGTGACTTATTTTAGTTACATCATTGAGATCAATCTCTGCCTGCCAGCACTGCTTTTATTCATCCGGTAGTCTGAAGTAAAACAAAAAGTCCATCACCTACAGTTTGCTTTTGCAATTTTGATGAGTCTCAAACTCATTGGCTTCAGAGATTGCAGTTTCTGCCAAAAATGCCTCTGCTCATTCATTAAAATTTAAGCCAACATTTCCAGACATGGGTGCAGGACACAGAACAGCTGGATTCATTATTCTTATTACATCAGAAGTTGTGTAGTTTCAGAAATGATTTCTATCCATTTTCCTAAGTGCTTGGTTAGCTCTGACTGAGATACTGATGGCTGTGAGTTCTCAGCAGACCTTATTTTCATTATCTCCAGTGAAAAAAGGAAAAAGAAGCAAGACTGGTCAAATCTTTTCTATCAAAGCCTGATACCCAAAGAAAAGCCACATTAATTCCTGAGCTACTCATTCATACCAACACATTACCTAATGTCTAACCAACATTTTGCCTACACTTTCCAACATGGTATATGGCTCCAGGCTCTCACGATCTCTCTTTTACACAGGAAGACAAGTTGCAGAACCTGGCAGACCACTGGAGTAGCAATTTCAAATAAAAATGTGAGTGATAAGCAAAAAGTCAATGTTAACAGTCCTGTCATGAACCCAAAACATCCTGAAAATACTTTTGATCAACTTTTGTTAAGAAGTTTGGGCAAAACCAACAGATATTGCTAAGTGTTTTGGGAACCACTGAGACTCTAGATATCATCCTGGCTTAATGCTATTGAAACAGATCTCATGTTTATGCAACTGCCATCATGGGTCAATAAACAGCTCTCACAATGAGCACTAATAATGAATAATGGGATTTTATATGAATGAAAGTTTGATTTTAATGGGAGAGTGAATCGTAAAGAAGTCACTGACTTTTACATCTTTCTAATATTCACACTATGTGACAAACATTGAAATAAGCTCATTTTGGCTTCAGGAAACATCACTGATTCAGTGATCTTCCTCATTTGCTTGTGACAAGCTATTTACTTCCTGCTTTTACAAAAGTCTACAGTGTAAAAACCAAGTTTTTCAAGAAGACAAGTTAGATGAGAGCTCCTCAGAAATTCAGTTTCTCCTTTCAACCAATTCCTGATTTTTGCAGTCCCTCTTGCTTCCATCTTGTCCCC
This sequence comes from Bambusicola thoracicus, assembly GCA_002909625.1. Lineage (NCBI taxonomy): Eukaryota > Metazoa > Chordata > Aves > Galliformes > Phasianidae > Bambusicola > Bambusicola thoracicus. Next base: position 6,483 of record PPHD01012180.1, on the reverse strand, counting down.
ACCTTTTCTTATAGGTCCCAAGCACAACCTTTGTGCATCAGATCAAAACACCTACACATAACTTGCAAACTCTAAGGAAGTGAACAAGCAGCACAGCAGATATTCCAAATTTCCCATGGTTTGGTTGAACTTACCTATCTCAATACATGGAAAGCTTAAACTGAGTGCTTATGCTGAGTGCTATATGAATGACTTGGTGTAAATGAATCGATTAGCCTGCTTTAATGTTAATTGGAAAAGGACTGAATTCTGTGGAAGGGCTCCAATCTGCTTTTCCTGAACAACCTCTTCAAAAGAAAACAGCCAGTCATTTTTGAAGGAAATCTGCATAGAAGTGTAATGTCAGTAAATATCTCCAAGAAAGTCTCTCTGTTACAATCAGTACTTTCAGGGAAAGAACAGAAGTTTAACATATTAGACAGTAAGGAGTAAAATTACCTGTATATTATGCCCTTTGAATGGAGAAACTGCAGCCCACTTATGATTTCAGCAGCATAAAACCTGTGGGATAGAAAGAACAAGTTAGAATATATGTTTCCCAGAAGCTGTTTTCAGCTAGACCCCCAAAAGATGGAAGTTTGCCTTCGCAGGAACCAAAATTTCAGTGAACTCCTGAAGGCCTTCAGTGTATCCAGAAGGCTGGATTTTATAGGATGGACAATGTGATTCCCCAAGCCATTCTACACAGCTAGCAGTCCATCTTCCACTGAAACTACTTCGGGAAATGGCAAGGATTTGATGTGTAGTCATCTTCAGGGCTTTGGTAGCCATACTACATGGCTAGCTGTAAATTTTTGGTGTGTAATTGTCTATGTGGATGTGTCCTTAAGTGCACCAGGTTGGAGGACATCTGGGCTTGGGAACAACACAGTGATTCCTCAGCTTGTCAAACACATCTCTTCGTTGCCCAGATTAATGACTTCTTTTCAAAGTTTTACCCAAGATGTGAAATAGCTGGCAGCTTGGTGGTCTTTCTGTAGAGACTTTTTGAGTTTTAAATCTTTGTTCTGAACAAGTTTCTGCCTGAACTGCAGAATGAAAGTGCTCTGCCCAGAAAGGAGGAATGTAACCACCAGATCATATTCCCTCTGTGTTGTTGTAAGGCTTTGCTCCATCATCTTCATTGCATTGACCCCAGGGCTTAATTATGAACGTTCAAATAGTTTTGTAAAAAATATAAGGAACCCAATAAAGTGAACACAGATTTAAATGAAGTTTTTCTTTCTTTTTTTTTTTTTTAATTATTAAATATTTTTTTCCCATAGCAGCTTCAATGTTGACTTTTGAAATATCATTTACTTCACAGAAGGATTAAAACACCTTTCATTTAGACTAATTCTCATACTTATTTTGTTTTTAATTCACACTTGGTGTATTTTTTTTCAGTCTGAATTTACCTTTTGCACTTTCAATAGGTTTTCTCTGTTGTTTTTTTTTTTACTCAAACCTTAGAAGGAAAAACTAGTGTATTCCATCCCTTCTAACAAAAAATAACTCTGCCTCTGATCACTGTACCATGAACCTCATTTGAAGTGGTGTTGTAAAGAACAAGATGTTTAGTTCCACAGACGGCTGAAAATGTTTCTACGGGATTTCTTTGATGATGGCAAAGCCGGGGTGGAGGTCGGGTGCACAATCATTTTTCTAGGGCCTCCCATTTTAGACTGTTCAAGAACTCAATCAGTGCAATCCTAGAGCAACCCCAGGGCTGTTTTAATTCAAAGCAGACACCTGTAGGCTGCTTTAAAACAAACCTCACCAAAATAAGATTTTAGCCATGCTCAGTGCTATTTGCAGACACCTTTAGAGGTAAGATCTCAGGCGAAGAGCTCCTCCTTGTGAAGTGGACTAATTTAGCAATAAGCCAGCCTAAGGCACAGCTTCTATCCAACTCTTGGCTCTGGGACAGAGGGACTATTTGATGTTTGAGGGACTATTTAAATGTCTGAGGGACTATTCTGAGGTTAGCACAAGTATGGCAGCTGGGTCACAGGATGTGAGGAAGCCTCTCATCTGTAAGCTGAAGGACAAGACTGCAGGCAGATACAGTGCTGACGAGGGTGTAGCACCATCTGTAATGCTTTCAGACAGAAATAGCTTCCCTAGTTGGCCAAGAATGCAAAGCAAGTTCACATCTGACTGAAATGAACTGCGTGGATGTGCTCTAAAAAGCTTTTCGTGGGAGGGAAAAGACAACAGGGAGAGGAAGTGACTAGCTCCAAGTCAGTCACTGAGATGGGGTGATGACCTGCATATCTGTTTTATTCATTCTGGAGAGAGTGGGAATTGAGAGTGGTTCTGCTTTCATGCTAAAAAGCCAGCTGAGAGCACTTTGCAGAATAAGTAAGTCATAGAGAAGTCAAAGGTTGTGCCCAAGGTTACCATCACAGGACAGTGGTAGAGCTGGAAAACTAAGAGCCCTACTGTCCCCATCTTCCTCCTTTGTTTCTACCATGTGCCAGAAGGTAATCATAACATCTTACGTTGCTCTGGGAAGGTCAAATTTATGACAGCTCTGGATATGGAACATGAGGTCTCCTCCGTTGAGATATTCCATCACAAAAAAGAGATTTTCCTAGACAATGAGATAAGACAAATATTAGGGGTGGGGAAGAGGAAAATAAAATAAAAAAGAGGAAGGAAAATACTAGTGTCAGGGTTTTCAGTAGAAAGCAGCTTATCTTTCAAGTTCCTAATTTCTGCTCTTTTTTCTCTAAGCCTGCACTCATCCTCGTTACTTTTATTTCTATAAACAGCATTAACAAACATTGTGAAGTCACATTATAACCAACTGGTGCCATTGCTTTTTACCAGTAGAACTCAAGGATCACTAGAAGGGGATAAGTAACTTTTCAGCACTTGTATAATGGAAGGACAGATAGACAAGATTCCTGGGAGACTCATAGAAGAGGAAGAAGCAAATCCCAGGTCTCCTCTGGTTCCCAGCCCAATGCATCATTAACTCAATGGAGTGATCTCAAGTTGGTGTTACCTGCATGCCCATGCATCTTTTATGGATGAACATGGCTCTGGCCTTTTTGAGTTACCAGAGACACTGGCCAAATGCAGTTACCTTATCTAAACACATGCTTGTTTTGAAGCCTTGAAGCTGCTACATTAAATAAGGCAGAACTTAACTTGCTAGTCTACTCATTTCTTGATGATCATTGGGTACTTACATGTTAGAGAAAAGTGAAAAAATATCAAGTCTTTGTACCCCTACCAGGGCAGTGGGAAACTCTCCTCTTGGTACATAAGAGGGATAGGGGAGATCTCTGTATTGAACAAATGGCAGAAATGATCACCTAGGTTTCCTTTCCAATCCTTGGTGTATGCCATACTGATTCCCTCCCCAGCCTTCACCACCAGACCCATGCAAAAGCTGGAGAGCAATTTCCTTAGGTTGGCTTGAAGCAGAATGTAGCATACATAATAATGGTATGTTATGTATGGTCTTTAGCCCAAGTGCAAACCGTGGAACATCCCTACTGCACTTAAGTGTACCTATAAAGCAGGAAGATCGCTGTTTTCTGGAAAGAGTGTATCTGTGCAATGAGTTACGCTCCCAGTTTAAACTTCTGTTTCAGTAGTGTCAGCTTCTGCATATAAATGCATGAATAAAATAAAATGGATGTGGTGCTTTCTCTGTTCATTAAACACGTGAAATCAGTTATCTCCAAGCTACGCAAAAGCTTATGAGTATCCTCCTTATGCTGTCTAGTGTCCATCAAAAATTTTTTTTGGGGGGAGGTAGTTTTTTTGACTTATACTTTTAACACTTGAATGAAGATTTTTATCTATAAAATCCAATGTAAGCATCTCCGGCAGAAAACCAAGAGCCGGATATTAAAAAAACAACAAGAAGAACAGAAAATACACACAACAGCACCACGGTACTTCTTCTTTTCAAATAACTTAACTCTGCTCTAATTGGTGCCATTTCTTTAGCCAGATCCTTTCAATTACAGTACTCTCATTTAAATGGAAGTCTGGCTGGAAACTCTACCTGTCATCCATGAAGTGCAGGGCAAGATCTGTTATCCCAGGGTAAGCATTTACATTTTTCCTATAAACCATATGGGTGCATATTTTCAGTTTGAAGGTCTTGCATCTGCAGAGGTCTGTACACATAAGTCAGCTTAAGTAAGTAAGAAGATCAAATGGAAATCAGCAGTTTAGTACAGAAATGCATAAATCTTGGAAGAAATGTGAATTCAGTAGCCAGTATAGGAAAACAGTTGAACAGATACTATTTGTGGAGGAACACAAGGTGATGATGAGGACCAACAGCCATTTGTATCACACTGCTACAGGAGAAATCATATGGGTTTTTGAATGGGCCAGACAGATCATTGGTGCACTGGGAAGGAGAAGAACCCTGGGTTTAATTTGGAAGTTCAATGACTTTGGCCACACCTTATCACTCATCTTTAAGCAAAAACTGAAGTGCACACTTAGTAGTACAACAGTCATGCTCTGCTTGCTCACGGATTTGAGCAACCATCTAATGCAGACATTTAACTGAACCGGGGACACTTATAGCATCCTTCTCTCAAGTTAGAAAACAAAAAGTGGACAGCCTCTCAGATTAATTCACTTCCAAAGACCATTATATAAACACAGCCACCAAGTTGCCTATAGATATGAAGCTAAGACTACAAACCTGACTTAGACCTAATTACTACTTGAAGTTCATGGCCTACTGAGTGCTATGGGTTAGTACATAAACACTATTGAAGAGAAAGATGGCATCCCTCTGAGTTCTCTGCCCTGAAACAGGAGGTTTCATTTGCTTCTTACTAAGACTAGTTGTCTAGTATGGCCCATGGAGGAAAATTGCTTGAGATCAGCCCTATGTGCATAATTATGATTAGCAAGAAGCAGTCTAGCAGCACAAGCTGCAATAAATTGTTAGAGCCACTTCCTAATACTGAGAACTATGAAGCTACAGAACAGCTTAAAAATGGGAAGTGGCAAAAACCATGTTTGAAACCACTGAAAATTCAACAGCTTGCCAGAGGGCAAAGGGTTAGAATGGCTATGTCTATAGACAGTATCCAACCTATACTTCCTCTTGTCCTGGAAAAGTTATCTGCTGACTCCTCTGAAGAGCCTGTTGGCACAAGGCTCTGAAGTCTGTCACTGTCTGCAGTAGACAAGAGTGTGATGAGTGGGGAGTGTTAAGCAAACAAATAGGGATGCTGTCTCTAATGTGAAGATGTAGGTAGATCTGAAGAGCCCCCCACTTTCACACTGTCTGGCTTCCTGGCAAACAGGCCACAGACAGCTTGCTGACCCCACTTGAGATCATCCCTGTGCTGTGGAACACTCAGACCAAACTTCTGGTCATTCTTCCAGAGTCACATGATAGAACAAACCTGTTCTTACTGAAGAAATGTGGAGCCATGATTTATAACCAGAGTTCAAGGAGGACTGGCAGGGCATTCCTACACTCCACAACAGACACTGTCCCAAGGTAGCTGGCACCACCTTGAGGAGATCAATGTGTCAATCATTCCTTACAACTAGTTCATCTGGATGGAATGACTTACTCTGGAAGACTTCTCCAAGCAAGTGGAAGAAAAGAAGGCTATAATCTTCACAAATGCCACAACTGATTGGGCAGAAGAGGGGAGCCAGTAGTTATTGTGTACCTTGACTTCAGCAAAGATTTTGATACTGTCTCCCAGAACATCCTTGTAGGTAAGTCTGGAAGTGTGGGACAGATGGGTGGGCAGTTTAGTGACTGCCTGGTGGATGAGGGAAAGGCTGCTGACACAGCCTACTTCAACAAAGCCTTTGACACTGTCTCCCACAGTATTCTCCTGGAGAAACTGGCAGCCCGTGCCTTGGACAGGTACACTCTTTGAAGGGTAAAGAACTGGCTGGATGGCCTGGCCCATAGACTAGTGGTGAATGGAGGTAAATCCAATTGGTGACTGGTCATGAGCGCTGTTCCCCAGGGGTCAGACGTGGGGTCTGTTCTTTTCAATAACTTTACTGATGACCTGGATGAGGGCATTGAGTGCACCCTCAGTAAGTCTGCAGATGACACAAAGATGGCAGGAAGTGCAGATCTGCCTGGGGGAATGAAGGCCCTGCAGAGGGATCTGGACAGGCTGGATAACTGGACTGAGGTCAGTGAGATTAAGTTTGACAAGACCATGTGCCAGGTCCTGCACTTTGGCCAAAACAAACCCAGGCAATGCTACAGGCTTGGAACAGAGTGGCTGGAAGACTGTGTAAAGGAAATGGACCTGGGGGTATTGGTTGACACTCGGCTGAACATGAGCCAGCAGTGTGCCCAGGTGGCCAAGAAGGCCAATGACATGCTGGCTTGTATGAGAAAAAGCGCTGCCAGCAGGGAAGTGACTGTCCCTCTATACTCAGTCCTGGTGAGGCCGCACCTCAAGTACTGCGTCCAGTTTTGGGCCCCTCGCTGCAAGAAAGACATTGAGGCCCTGGAGCGTGTCCAGAGGAGGG
>PPHD01012179.1:0-18227 GCA_002909625.1 Bambusicola thoracicus | reverse complement strand
TCTCTTCTCCAGGCTGAATAAGCCCAGCTCCCTCGGCCTGTCCTCATAGGAGAGGTGCTCCAGTCCCCTGATCATCTCTGTGGCCCTTCTCTGGACCCTCTCCAAGAGCTCTCTGTCTTTCTTGTCTTTTCATTGTTTTGTGCTAATTAATGGACATGAAATATACCTGTTTTTAAAGTAAGTCTCTTAATTTGAAAATGTTTCTTATAGAAATCGGAGTAAATATTAGGAAACTGGTGAATCATTTTTTATCCAAGTGTCCTTTAGTGAATCATAAAAACAGAAATAAAAACTCAAAATATATGATCAGAGATGTTTTGCTGCTCATAACGATACATTTTTCACATGGATCCTGAAATAAAGAAAGTTCGTTCTTTCAAACTGAAATTTTAATCAGTTTTGATCTTCTTTTTTCACGTTAAAACATCTTTCTTTCTGATAATTTATACCACTACTAGGTATATGATAGTAAATTTAATTATACAAGAAATAGTTACAGCATTCTGCTCAGCACTGCTTAGATTACACTGCCCTCTATAGATATTGTCATGAGTTTTTAGTCAAAAAGCTAAACCATGAATCAGAAATATTTTTAAAGTCTAGAGCTAGAAATGATTGACAGGAACAAATTTTTAACTACTTACAGGGATAATTTATCAGTATCTAGAGAACTGGATAAGCAGAAAAACATCCTCCAAAACTCATCTGATTTTTCTTGAGTTGCATCCAGGGAATATTGGAATTGAAAGTAATACATCATCTTCCTCAGCCCTCGGTTTGGACATGCATGGAATGACTTGACTTGGAAGGAATCCTAAATTAGATCGTCTAGTTTGAAAACAATAGGCATAGGAGCTATTTTATAATGGCAGCTAATTCTGTCCACTGCTTAAATTTCAGATGTGGATATGGGTTACAGTAATGAGGTCATGAGGTTTGGAGTGGGTTGAAAAGTGAGTTGTTTGACTTGTTAGCTCTAATATTAATAGTCAGAAACAGACATAGACAAACAGTGCCCCAGAGCAGATCCACTTCAAAGCCCGTGGGCAAATTCCAGTTATTTGGGTGAAGAGGAGCTGAGAAGAACAGAAGATTTCGATGAGAAACTTGGGGAGAAGGTTAGGCAGAGATTGGAGGGCACGTGTGTGTTAGGATTCTATCTTGGCATCCCATAAATACTTTCCTTTGTGTCTTGTGTTGTTGGGTGAAAGGATAAAGCTGCTAAGGCTAGGGTTAAATCTAGGCATCTGTCCTCATCAATTCTACCTTGAGCCACCTCTGCTTCTGCCTTGAGGCAGGGTGTTGCTGTATATGACCTACTGAGTCCACCCCAGCTCTGTTTCTTCTCTGGTTGTTAAGATGAGATTTAAGGCTATATTTGCGTTCTTTTAATGGTTAGCTAGAATACTGAGCATTTTAAAGTCTGTAGATTCTTCATTACTTGGGGAAACATTAAAAACTCCATCAAAATTGCAGTTTTTAATTGGTGTGTTCCTGTTTTGTTTTCATTTGTACTGCGTAGATCCTGATGAGTTTGAGAGGATATATGAGCCACTAGATGTGAAGAGCAAAAAGATTCACATTGTGGACAGTGGTCTTACATTTAACCTTCCATATCCACTTATCCTAAGACCTCAAAGAGGAGTTGATCTCATCATCTCTTTCGATTTTTCAGCAAGGCCAAGTGATTCCAGTCCTCCTTTCAAAGTAAGTATGATAGGCCATTCTTTTCTTTGCATTAATAAATAGAAATTAAATTTTATTTTTCCAGTTGGACTGGTTGCACACTTAATGATTACAGCTGGCCATTCTGCCTGGCTACAGCATTGGAGCAACTTGTTTCCACATCAAGGCAGAATATTCCACTCTGCCTCAGTTCCTGTTTACATGACTCACACAAGACAAGTGACACAAAGTAGAAAAACGTAATTTGCATCTCTGCAAACCACTATTTGGAATAGTAGCTATGCTGCTTTTTATGAAAGTCTTGCAGTCACGCTGAATTGCAGATTTTATATCAATAGTTAACAATTGAGTTTACTGTTGTGCTAGTGCTCTAGCTCTCTTCAGCTGTTCTCTTCTGTGATGCAAACTAATGTTTTCCTGTCATTGCCTTGTAGAAACTGGTTCTCACTCAGCTACTCTGGTATTGCTAAATATATAACATTTTGAAAATTGAGCTAACTGTTCATTTTCATCTCTCTAGGATAATCCTTGTGCTGTTTTAAGTAGTATTCCTGAATGTGTTCATGTCAGAGCAAAACCACAGAAAAATACAGATGAAATGACCTGCTTACTTTCTGTAGTGGGTGTAGAAAGCACAGCTATCAGACTGCGTAGTCTGTGCACATTCTGCATCCAGACAGCTTCAGCTGATGAAAAAAGGTTTATGTTGATAAAGAAGCAGCAGCACCTTAAGAGTCTATTGTGAGGGTCTTAAAGAAGACACAAAGTTTATTTGAAACCCGAGTGAATTTTAATAAATAATGTTTAAGGAAACCAAGAAAGCATGCTAATTGAGAAACACCTGGTGTTCTTGGTTGCTTTACAGGCAGATTTCAATTAGAACAAAGAAAGAGCTTTTTTTCGTTCTGACTATCAAGGAACAAAACCTCGAAACAGCATTAAAAAGTAACATCTGTAGCAAAATGAACTCCAGATCACTGTTTTCAAATGCAAAGAAAAACAAGAGGTCTAGAAAAGAATAACTTCCATAATCTCCAGGTCTTTTGGGGGCTGCTGGGAGGAGTAGAACTTTTGAGAAGAGCTGGAGTAGTGCCAGGACCTTTCATCTTTCCTTGATTCAATCCCAGAGTCTTCTTTCCTCCTCTAAGTTTTTATTCATCTAAGAATTTCTTTCCTTATTTGTCATGAGTACCTTCCATATCAGCTGAATTTACTGATGCAATTTTGTCATCTCCTCTGAAATATTTATTACACTCTCTTTTATGTTCTGCACATGGGGTCTATGTAGAAGGCTATCTGTAGTTGTTTCTATTACTCTTCTTATGCATTGAGCTTTCTATCTCAATCCGTTGCAGTTTTCTGTGCCATTTTGTTGAGCATATCTGGATGGTGTCCTGAAAGTTTTTCTAAAACTATGAGTTTTAAAAGATGAACTCATCTTACACAAAAGATGGTGAGAAAATTAAATGGTGCCTTGGATTTTTGTAAAGCAATCGTTGAAGGGAATGGTTCATTTGTTCCTGAAGCACCAATGTATGTATAATAAAAATAGTGATGTACCTCTAGCTAATGCACACATAACCCACAGGCAGAGGTTGTATGTTAATGGCCTAAAGGACAGAAACCAGTTTTGTTTACTAGCTGTGTAACCCCAATGGCTCTGCTTGCATTACAAAGAGTAGATGTCACTTCAGCAGTTGGGCTTGTTCTGTCTATGGTAGCACTCTAATACACTTTTAGTACTCTAACACATGGGAAAATCAGCCAGCTGAAGCCAATGGCTCCACACTTTTTTATTGTTTTATCATTTTATCGTTTTATGCCCACTATCTCTTAATCTTTTGTGTATCCAAAACATTTGCTCCAAGAAAGGTCCTATTTAATTCAAAACCAAGACTGAATACGTTGACCTTCCTTCCCCTCCCTTTCGCACACCCTCATTAAGCGCTTTTGAGTCATTATTTACAAATTATTTTGTTTACTGACTTGTTACAAGGAAAAAAAGACTGTTTTCTAGACTCTTGCACTTAGCATACTTTCAAATGCTCCCCTGTGTTGTGATGTGACTGGGAACATAACAATGCGTGGACTTGTGTTTATTAACTCTCATTGGTTTCCATAGTGCTGATACTCAGTTTGCAAGTGAAATTACAAATGTTTTTGTTCTACCTGTCAACTCTGTAAATTCACCCAAAGATTTATTTGACAGACCAATTCTTTCCTTCCTGTGAATCATCCCAGGTGATGAAGATTGGGCAGACTGAGTTAGTTGCTCAGTTTGCTGTACAGTGTCTTCTGTGCAAAGATCAACTTGATCGGTTCTTCTGCAGTAAAGAAGTACGAGTTAATAAAATTGCTTCTAGTACTGTCATCTGGTTGAACTGTATCCTTCTAAAGAAAAATCCGACTTTTCAGTAAGTGCTTATATGCATCTTGTTTCTTTTCAGGAAATTTTACTTGCTGAAAAATGGGCCAAAATGAACAAGCTTCCTTTCCCAAAAATAGATCCAAATGTATTTGATCGAGAGGGCTTGAAGGAGTGTTACGTTTTTAAACCAAAGGATACCTCTTCAGAGAAGGATTGCCCAACCATAATCCATTTTGTACTGGCAAACATCAACTTCCGGAAGTACAAAGCTCCAGGTGAGCAAATGGTTTGGGATGCTGTAAATAGCTGTTACTTTAGAAATGTTAAATAACAAAGTGATGATAGACCAGAACTTTTTTGTCTTTGAAATGTCTCCTAAGTCTGTTATGATCAGGAATTTCAAAAGAACCCTTAAAAGGTAAAATGAAAGGTCTTAGATTGTGTTTGCATTTTGCTTTTGTATGCAGGTCTTCCAAGAGAGTCAAAAGAAGAGAAGGATTTTGCCGACTTTGACATTTTTGATGATCCTAATACACCATTCTCTACCTTCAACTTCCAGTATCCCAATGAGGCTTTCAAGAGGCTTCACGATTTAATGGAGTTCAACACCCTCAATAACTTAGATGTATGTATGCCAGTGTTGAAGGGTCTTAAAGAATCTAGATTGTTAAAAGAGGGGAATAGATAATCTGAGTAAAGCCCTCTATCAGCCATACTGAAGATACAGAGGTTTTATTTCAGTATTTTCCTGACAATTTTGTTGTACAAAGTGCTTCTTCTATTTAGTTGTGCCCCTTGTTATTCTCAAAATTGAGGCTGGATCAAAGCCTGTTATAGTCAGTGGGGGCTGATGTAAACTCAAGGTAGGTTCTATATGAGTTTGTGTAGAAGCGTGCTACACACACAACAAACTATGGTATGGTTGACTTGGGTCCTTCAAGCATGGGATGTGAAGTGGAGAATCCAGTCACTGTAGGTAACCAGTGATTGGAATTACATGAAGAAAGTTGGATGGGATGCACAGTGAGAACAGGGTGAATAGAATTTGGTCTTCTCACCTGACCTCTATTTCTGAAGTACTGTAATATCAGTTTTATAGGAAGCATTACCGTCTATGATCCTCTGTTAATAAACTGCAAGGCAAATATGCTGCTGAAAAGGTCAGGAGGTACTTCCAAGCAGATAAAAAAGTCTAAATATTTTCAGGGCTAGGAAGATTGACCTAATATTGTGGCCATCTTCCAAATAGAACTACTGAAGTGTAGTCTGTGTGTTTCCCGTAGTGCTTGACCCTGTGCTTGTCAGGACCTGTTCCCATTCATGTTCCATTCTACTTTGGTTTCTGTGATGTTTTTGTCATTTGAAGATCAAAAGCCCTGCAGGGTAACTGAGCAAAGGTGATTGTGTAGGATGTGGAGTATTATGTTCAGGATTTTTTCTCAGGCCTTTATGTATGGTGACTTTTTGAGTGGAAGAAAGGGGGACATGAAACTTCTTTTTTAAAGCAATTTCTTTTACCCATTAACTCCACAGCAATTAATTATACTTTTTAGTTGATACTAGCTGTGACACAGGACCATGACTGGTAACCCAGTTCTGACATTATCTGTAGAATAGCTTTCCATACTCACAGGTGTATCATCTCTGATAAAGGAAGGATTTTTTTTTTTCAATGTAGTGAGCAAACTTTCCTACTTTGTGACCAAGAAAGCAAAAGCGGAGATATAATCTTTAAAGATAATCATGATTTTGTGCATTATTTAATTGTGCATTTTTGCATTGCTTTGATTTGCCCTTCAGTGTTGTTTTGGCACTTGCTTCAGTTGGTTTATGTTCCTAAGTGACTTCTTTGACATTGGTGGTATCCTGTCATACCTTTATTTATTAATTACATTTCAATCAGTGTGTTATGCGGTAAAGGAATGGAACTCATAATGATACTCAGCAATCACTTTGTTGAATTTTGGAGCAGAGATTAAATTAGGAGTAGCAGATACTAAGATCTGAAGGGGTCTTTTCCATGAATTTTATCAATTAATAAATCATTAAAACTTAGTTATTTTCCTGAATGACATGTTGTTAAATGTTTTCCAGGTGATCAAGCAGGCTATGATGGAAAGCATTGAATACAGAAAGGAAAATCCGTCTCGCTGCTCTGTATCACTTAGCAGTGTTGAAGCAAGGAGATTCTTTAATAAGAACAATCTTAACAACCATACGTAGAGAATGTGTCATAGGTCTGCTGCTTCAAGAAACTGATTCTATCTTTTTAACTGGATTCACGAAGACATTATGAGAGAAACACTGCTTTTGAAAAAAAGGGCTGTGCACAACTCCTGAAAATATTTTCTTGTGAATTTTCAATTATTTTGTATTTCCTTTTTTTTTTTTTTTTTTTTAACATTCAAAGCATTTCAGTATATTAATGTCCTTATTTTAAAAGCTATGTACTAAGGTTGTTATGAATACCAGGTCACTGAGTTCATTGTCTTTATTTTTTGTCACAGGAGAGTGTAAATGCTGGTCTCTTATTCAGACAGTTGTCTCATTTTTAATTGATATAAACTGGCATCTCCTGAAATGTGAGGTGGAAACACAATCGAATAAAAGTTTACTAGCAGAGATAATACAGATGCATTCCTTACCATGGGCCCTGACTCCATTCAGCTTGCATCAGTGAGATTTCCTTCAGCTTTACTTCAAAAAGTCAATAATTGCTACTACTATTCAGTGCACTTCTCTTGAATGTAAGTCACTTGGCTGCTTGTTATCGCTGTTAAGATTGATTTCTTATACTGGCAGTGGTTTTGCTTACCCATAACCATTGGGTGTATTGACCTAGCCAAAACTCCATCATCAAGCTGTGTTTCACATGTTGCTTTTCTTGACTGAGTGGTAAACAACAAACATTTGATAACAAATGCCTATCAAAAAATGAGATCTATACAACTTTGAGAGTATAAGTAGGGTCTTCAGCTGGTTATTAATGTTAGTAGAGCTTTTGTAACTGTTATTAAAAAGGATCTGCTCTTGGATCTTTGAGTTGCAAATGTGTTCACAAAAATCAAATTCTGCTTTACTCACATTTAAGAATATATGCATCCATCAAGCAAAAAAAACAAAATAAACCAACAAACAAGCAAAAAAACTCACAGCTTTTTACATTTACTTTTTCTCTTTTGTTCCACAAAATTACATTGCTTGAGTTTTTTTTAGCTGGTAGCACCTGTGTGTTAAGTAGTTCTGAGTTCACATATTTCTACACAAAATGTTTCCAGATAAATTAAAAATGATTTTGCATTTGGTCATGATTAAATGCATAACATTTCTGCAGTGGCAGTGTTTACTAGGTAAAAATAAAATATTCGTAGGTAAGAATGTGAAGTAGTTAATCTGGTAAGGGCTGTGTTTTGAAGTCTATTTTTAGTACTTTCAATAATGAAAGACTGCAAGCTAGACATAGGTTATTTTGGTACCATCTGAAAAAGTGATGAAAGTATTCAGAGTAGTTGCAGTTAAAAAGCAAATACAGACAAAAATAGTCACACTTGGAACATTTCTATCCTCCTCTGAAATAATGCAATCAGCTTGTATGTAACATAGAAAAGAGCAGAAGGAGCTGATGGGGCCACTGGGAGGCACGTGCGGGAGCAAGACGTGAGAGCTGCACGTTTGAGGAGTGCTTGGCTGGTTTCTCTTCGTATTTCTTTAATGTCGTGGGATTAATGCTAAGCAGACGTACCTGGCAGTCCCAGCAATTGTTTGTCAGCTGTTCTCTTGTGGAGTTTGGAGAAGGTGGCAGGGACTGAACAGTGTAGTTAAAGGTGGACCTACTGTCTCTGAGAATCAGTTAAGAACATAAAAAGTTATTTGTAGAGATTTGGACAGAAACCGTCCTGTGCTATGCTGTGAGTTGCTTGATCAGCAGCAGATGGAGAAGAAAAGCACTCTTTAGGAATTTCACTGTAGTGAAAACAAGGCACATAATTGGAATTGTTTGCAGAAGTGCAGTCAGAAGTCACGAGTGTTTCCTTGCAAAAGCTGAAAGGGGGATTTTGGTCTCAAGATTTCTGTTGACACTAACAGACCCTCTTATCATTCTGAGAGGGCCTTCAGTATCCTAGCAGACACAGAAGCAGTGGTCACGAGGAATAGCATCACTTCAAGTAAAGATTATTTGAAGCAGGTCTGATCTTGTTTGATAGTTTTCTGACAAAACAACTTTTACAGTAGCCACTTGTTTATCAAAATTTGTGCTAATTCAGTGACTGCTCATTTTATTGTGAATAACTGAGATACTTCTTAATTGCTAAAATCTCTAAGCCTGTGGGAAGTAATTATAATGTGTAATAGGTACTGCATCATCCCTCCTTAAATCTGCGTGTGATGCTTGGTGATTAATAACATTTTCTGCATTGATTAATAGGTTTTGTTTCTGTTTTAGTTAATGCATGTTTAAAATCAAGAACAAAAATAAAAGTAACTTATCTTAGTGCTGCATAGTTTAAACATTTTTCCAGTGAATTTTGCTGTACAGGAAGTAACTGGTACCGTGCTTTTATTGTAATATTTCCTTTGTATTTTTTCTTTCTGTTAACATAATTTTTATAGTTTATATTTTATAGTATGTACTTTCTCAGTTTTATGGCATTTTTATCATGCATTATACAGTTTATGTTTTTGCACTGTTAACAGACAAAAAGTAACAACTATATTTGGCGCCTGCTGTTTTGACTTGGATCGTTTATGTGGTGTTTTCACATTTTTTTGTTGAAGGTTGTGGAACAGCTCTGTATCTGGAAGCTATTGGGATAGCTCACATGCAAGAAATTCAAGGCTTTGCTTGCTAAGTCTTTCTTTTCAGTTAAAATGTTAAAAACACAACTTCCTCAAGCAGTCCTATGTGTGACAACAGCATTTCAATTGTTTTCTATTCCTACCGTTGTGTTCTGCTACCACCACTATACTGGATACTTTATGCTGTTATGGGCACATCTGATGGCAGCATTGGTTTGGGTGCTGTATTTCTGCTATCTTTAATCTCAGATTCCTTAAAAAGCAGGCCAAAGGTAACATGTTTGTTCCTCCAAGCCTGTTCAGATCAAATAGCTGTTGGTTTGTTGCTTCTGTTTGCTGAAAGCTTGAGAACACCCTCACCTGCTTGTACTTCACAAACGCAAGAGCACTGTTTTCTCTCTGAGGAGCATGTTGTCTGCCTGCAAGGATGGTGGTTTCTCTGTCTCTGCTGAACCCAAAGTCGTCAGAACAAAACCTTGTTCCAACATTTTCAAACATTTGAAATGTCTTTGACTCCCCAGAAGCTCATTGCCAAGTTCATAATTGTAATTTCACAGCAGTCTAAATAAAACCTCTTTTAATTTTATGCCCATAAACTTCAAGTAGAAGAATCCATCGTGGTATGATGAGCAGTTTACAGATTGAAACCTATTTCAGGTCAGCTGTACAGCAGACAGATAAGACTTCTAGTCTTACCAGTACATGAAAAATTACGGCAAGGGGGAATGGAAGTGAAAAAATACACCATACAAAACCCTTCTGCTTCTGACAAGTGATGTGAAACCAAGAACATATACAACTTTTTGCTGAGCCTAGAAGTGTAGTTGTTTGCCACTTCCTCTTCCTTCTTGATCTGCTTTAGCCCTGTGGTACTTGGAAGGGATCTTGAAAGGTGTCGACGGTTTACGGGCCGATGCAGCCCGGTTCCGTGACTAGTGGGGCGGAGGGATTCCGCAGAATCCGCGCCTCCGGGAAGGGAAACCCAGGGGACCCCAAAATAATTAAAAACAGCGGCAACGTTCTGAGGAGAAACAATTTACTAAATATAGTATCGGAATGTAAGATAACACACTATAATACAATAAAAATCAAAAATAATTGAGAGAAAGACTGTCCGAGGGCCCAAGGCCTTACGCTAATACTGAAGCCTTATGAGCAGTCAGGAGCAGCAGCAATCCGGCAGCGAGCACAAGATGAGAAGGGCTGAGTCAGGTGACCTGCGCCCTTATATCTGTTCCCTTGAGCAGAAATGATAACAATACCCAAAAAGGCTCTTGGGGACTCGAAAAGGCTCTTAGGGAACGTAGTTCTTCTCTTCCAGGTACCCGGAACTAAAGCTTTGCTCCCAGTACACTGCATGATGTTGTGATGTGGAATGCTGATAACCAAAACTCATAAAACCATGACAAAAGGTCATCTCATCCAACTCCCCTGCAATGAACAGGAACATCCACAGCTCCATCAGGTGGTTGGAATGTGGTCTAGCCTGTCCTTGAAAATCTCTAGGTATGGGGCTCCCATGACATGTCTGTGCAACTTGTGTCAGTGCCTTACCACCATAACTGTAAAAGACTTTTTCCTTATATCCAGTCTCCCTTCTTTAAGCTTGAAGCCATTTCCCCTTGTCCTATCACCACAGACCCTGCTAAAGATTCTGTCCCCTTCCTTCTTGTAGCTCCTCCTTAGATATAGGGTGCTCTCAGGTCTCCCTGGAGCCTTCTCCAGGTTGAACAACCCCAGCTCTCTCAGCCTGTCCTCATAGGTGAGATGTTCCATCCCTTGGATCACTTTTGTGGCCCTCCTCTGGATGCGCTCCAACAGGTCTGTGTCTCTCCTGTACTGAGGACTCCACATGTGGATACAGTGCTCCAGGTGAGGCCTCACCAGCGCAGAGCAGAGGGGCAGAATCGCCTCCCTCGCCCTGCTGACCACGCTGCTTTTGATGCAGCCCAGGATACGGTTGGCTTTCTGGACTGTGACAGTCCATTGCTGGTTCATGTCCAGCTGCCTTCCACCAGTACCCCCAAGTCCCTTTCAGCAGTCAAAAAGGAGTCAGTTCTTTCATCCCCCAACTTGTAATGATAGTAGGGGTTGCCATAACCCAGGTGCAAGACCTTGCACTTGGATTTATTGAAGCTCATGAGGTTCTCTTTGGCCCACTGGTCGGCCTACCTAGGTCTCTCTGGATGGCATCCTGTCTCTCAGGCATGTTGACTGCACCCCACAGCTTGGTGTCATCTGCAAACCTGCTGAAAGTGCACTTGACCTCACTGTCAATGTCACTGATGAAGATATTAAAGAGTATCGGTCCCAGCACTGACCCCTGGGGGACACCACTCGTCACTGATATCCATTCAAATATGGAGTCATTGACCACCAGTCTCTGGACTCAATCATGCAGCCAGTTCTTTATTCATTGAATAGTCCACCCATCAAATATGTATCTTTCCAATTTGGAGAGAAGGATGTTGTGGGGTACTGTGTCAAAGGCCTTACTGCCTTTGGTCAGGACAAAAGTCCAGTTAGATAACATCAGCAGTTCTTTTCTTGTCCATTGATGCAGTTACACTACCACAAAAGGCCACTCAGCTGGCTCTCCTGTTTTACCTCCCTGCCTTCCATATGCCTTAGCATAGCTTCCAGGAGGATCTGTTCCGTGATCTTCTCTGGCACAGAGGTGAGACTGACAAGTCAGTAGTTCCCAGCATCATCCTTTTTACCCTTCTTAAAAATGCGTGTGATGTTGCCTTTTTCCCAGTCACCAGGGACTTCACCTGATTGCCATGACCTTTCAAATATCGAGAGTGGCTTGGTGACTACATCAGCCAGTTCCCTAGGGACTCCGGGATGTGTCTCATCAGGACCCATGGACTAGTGTGTGTTCAGGTTCCTCAGGTGGTCATGAACCTATCTTGTTCACAGTGAGAAGTATGTGGCTTCCCCAGTCCCCTCCTTCCAAACCAATCTTTTGAGGGCTGTGCAGTGAGCAGTTACCAGAGAATACTGAGGCAAAAAAGTTGTTGAATACTTCAGCCTTTTCCTTGTCTATCGTTGCCAGCTTGCCTGTGTCACTCACTGGGGGGGTACACCTTCCTGGACTTTCCTTTTCTGGCTGAGGTACCTGTAGAAGCCTTTCTTGTTTTTCTTGGCACTCCTGTCTGTATATGCTTGGAGAAGGTTCTTCTTAAATGTATGTATGCTTGGAGGCAAATTCTCTCAGAATCTACCAAGAAGGCTGTAGATGTTGGATTGTAGAAAGAGGAAAAATAACTTTTCCTAGACTGAGTTGGGGTTGTTCATCCTGAAGAAGAGAAGGATCCAGGGGAACATTTTAGTGGCCTTCCAGTACCTGATGGAAAGTTGGGGAGGGACTTTTTATAAGGATAGGCAGTGACAGGACAAGGGGAAATGGCTTTAAACAGGAAGAGGGTAGATTTAGTCTAGATGTTAGGAAGATATTCCTTACTGTGAGTGTGGTGAGGCACTGTCACAGGTTGCCCAGAGAGGTTGTGGATGTCCCCTTCCTGGAAGCAATCAAGGCCAGTCTGGGTGGGGCTGTGAGCAACCTGGTCTGGTGGAAGGTATCCCTGCCTGTAGCAGGGGGTTGGAACTGGGTGATTTCTAAGGTCCCTTCCAACATAAACCATTCTGTGGTTCTGTGATTTTGAGGGATGGCACTGGAAACTTTTTTTTTTAATTATTTTTTAGCAACGGAAGTGAATGCTCAGAAAAAAATCCTATTAACCCGGAAAGCATGAAGGTGCAAAGATGTTGACCTCAAGATTGTTTGCATCAGCAAAGGGAAAATTAGTTTTGGCAGATAACTGGGCCACAGCAAATGCACTTTCTGTTTTGACCCAGCCTATTTTGTCTGTAGACTGCAACTTAAGAAGTGTAAACAGGTTCTGGGATTCTCTAACAGACTGGATCGACCACAGATCTCAGCTTTTGGAGCACCAGCAGGCTTGTTTCTGAGGTGCAACTGTTGTGCACAAACAAATGGATATGATTTTAGCAGCATGAAGAAGCAGGTTGTGCAACCAGATATTTACATACCACATGTTTGCTGATACTCAAACCAAAAGCATGTAGACATTTCCTGAAGCTGTAAATTCACCCATCACTCTTAGTGCTTTTCACTTCACATGCGGGTTAGATTTGTGTGTTAATCTGACTCACCCAATTAAGTTGTTATACACGGGCCCTTCTCACGCTAGGTAAAAGATCATCATAGCAAAGAATTCCCCATGACAACAAAAACACAAGACTGCTTACATGCAAAGAAAAGGCAGTCAAAAGATACAGTTTGTAGAATTGACCCATTCGTCTTCTGGCTAAGCAAAAAAATGACAATTTTCAGTGCGGTAGAATTAGCAGTTTCTTATGCAACTGTTTAATCCCTGAGTGCTGCATTGAAAATTTGGCTCAAGCAGAAATTAGAGATGGAAGCATGTGCCAAAAGACTCCCTCTCCCTCTAGGTCTGGTTAGAAGAGATGTTGGAACAGAAGAGGAGATGGAAAGAGTTGCATCAAGCTGTTATGCCTTTGTTTTCCTTAGGTTCTTCTGTTTTCTTGGTGCTGACACAACGTGCTGCTTAAAAATCTTCCACCCTATGTCAGAGCAGTTCTCCTCTAGTGCCTTGTCCTTGAAGCTTGTGCCAAGCTAGAAACAGAAACACAAGTGCTTGGGGGTGATTTTTGGCTCTTCTGTTCCTCTCATTCTCAACCATATATATATATTTTTAGGTGATGAAGCAGGGAGAAATAAGAGGGAATATTTTTGTTCACTATGAAACATAATTTCTGCCGTTGCAGTACACAGAAGTTATGCAGTTTCCTTCTTCCCATTTTCTACTTTATCATTATATCTGTTCCTAACCTGATATTTGCTGTGACCAGTTGCTGGGGCAGTGCCTGCTCCATGGGAACACGAGCAATTGTCCCTGCACCGTGGCTGATTGGTATGCATTAGGGATGATGAGGTAACGTCAGAGGGCATGTTCCCCATCACACATTCAAGCATTTGTTTGCCAATGCATTGTTTAGGGTGTGTTATGGAAAGCATGAGAAGGAATTAACGTGATGACATTAAAAGAAATTGAGGCAAGTATTTTGCCAGTGTGGTTGGGAACTAGAAACACTGATGCTTTGCAGCTGCTCAGATTTAATACAAGTGCTTCCTTCTGGTCCAGTTTTGCCAAATCCTGGGGATTTATTGCAGGACGTTTATGTCTTACAGACAAACGCTGTTTATGACATTAACTAACTGACGCTAGATGCCAGCAAAAATAGATACAGCCTGAATGGCTAAGATAGTACCTCTGTGTTGGCAGATACAGACATGAACATCCAGCTGTTTGACTACATGCTGCCGTTGGCAGCCCCAGGGGAGCAAGCAAAATGTGTCTGAGCCCCATCCAACCCCATGGAGCAAGGGCCCAGCAGTGCCTGTGCCCCTCATGCTAGCAGGCCTCAATCAGGTTTCAATAACCAATGCATCAGAAACTGCTTTCACTTATTGCATGCCCATTCTGTGGTTTCTTTTTTCAGGTGATGAGGGGCTGCCATACACCACACAGGCAATCATTTGGTGGCCAGTGTTCTGAGCACACCTATATCAGCCATTTCTTTCTCTTTCTTCACTTTGGTACTGGAGCTTGGTGCTCTTTTTCTGAGTGTACTCTGCATAATACTCTGCATTACTGCTCTTTTGGAGCCTGAGCCATGTTTCACATGCTAAGTCAACAGCAGAAAGCAGGCAGTGGCTCCAGCATAATGGCATGCCAGTGGCAGGATGATGGTACACCAGGGCTGTGTGCAGCAAGCCACAGAGACTGCTCCTGAGTGTTGGGTGGTCTTGGTTCCCTAAGGTTAAAATTTATGCTGTTTTTACCTTGCTACTCTTCTACTCTTCTAGACGCTTTTGAGGCTAGGTACAGAAGTGACAAATAGATTGGTGAGATTTGTGTAATTAGTAGGATTTGTTAACTCACCAATGGACAACAGTTGCATCCAGATGTAAAAGAAAAAGCAGAAACTGTGATTCGTATCAGTGAGTATAAATAACAGAGAGAAAAAGGTTGTAGGTAAATCACCAGAGGTGTAGGTAAATCAAGAGAACCGGATTATTTTGAAATCCTATTTCTTCCCAACCTGCTTGTTTCTTTTAAGCCATGTCAGAATAATAGAAATTTTGCATTTATACTCAGCTGCAAGAAGATATTCTAAAAAGGCTTCCACCATCTGGTCAAGAAATACAGTCTTCTAGATGAAGAAATCAGATGCATATTTGTACAGATAAACATATACATTTAAAATTTATATTCAACTTACTGAACTGCTGTTGATCAGAAGCAAAGCTTGCTTCTCATACCTATGGAAAACAGCGTGTTTCAGCTAAAAGTAACATTAAAAATAAAAATGATCATTGGCCCATTGGTGCATTCACACAGGTGGCAGTGATAAGGTCAGAGTCTGGCTTTTCGCTTGTGCATCACTTGATACTGCATCAGTAGTGAAAAGAGCAGAAAAACATAATGAAAATTGTGCTTTAGTTTGAATAAAGTGAGTAAAACTGGAATGACATAAAAAACAGGTAAACAGAAATACTGATTTTCCTTATTTCAGTTTCATGCAGGAAAACAGGCAGAAAGCATCTCTGAATCTGCAACCTCAGCTGCTTTGTACAGCATATGCTGTAACTTAGCTGTTTTCCTTACAAGCAACAGTAACTGGCTGCCTATCCAAATTCATTCAATTTGAATGACAATTGAAAGCACAGGGTTTAGTCTATGGTTTTTCATCTTCAGTCCGGGTTTTGACATGTGCATGAGAGTATGTAATACTTGCCAGAAGTCCATACCTTTAACTGACCAATCAGCACAATTTGGTCAACAGGGAATGTACGTCATCTAAATCTTTGCCAGGCATTGTTTTATTTCCTCAAACAAGAGTTAACACAAAGGAGTGAATGCAAAAACAAACAAATAAATGAACCAAACCAAAACAAACATAAACAAACAAACAAACAAACAAAACAACACAAGAAAATAAAACACAAACCAACAAACAACAAGAAGATTAAAACGTATCAGTTCCTTCCATGCATGGAAAGGGGGGGAAATTGTTCTTGCAAAAATGACTGCTAAGTAGGAAAAATATGAGAACTATGCACAGAAAGCTGTTAACTTGATCCTTGCACATAGAGCTAAAAGGGACTTTGCTGTTTTAGATTTGGTTTTCTCTCAAATCAGAATGAGAATTCAGATTCCAGGAGCTGAACTACCAAATCTTTCCCTTTGTTAAAGTTTTAACATTGCACTCAAATGTGAAATTTCAACATTCATGTGCTACTGTATGATGAAAGCTACCTTTTCCACTATCTTGTGTAATTAAATAAATGTCAGAACGAAAAATTCAACTTCACTAAAATGTCTTTGTATAATTGCCTGTGATGTTGTAAGATGTGCTTAGCAAAATGTGTTGACTTAATGGATGCAATTGAATCACCACTTTCTGATGACAAACCACAGTGAAAAATAATTTCCATGTCCTCTGTGCACCAGGACAGTGAGGAAAGCTCTTGAGAAATACAACTTTGTCTCATAAGGCCACAGGTAATGCCCAAATGATGGCCTGCTAGATAATACTGTTTAGGGAAAAGGAAGTAATAGAGATCTAGCCTTTAGCTCCCAGCAGAGGAAGGAAACTGTGCTGGAGTGCCTTTGCAAGTCCATCTTTGACTCCCTCAGTGTTTGTATCACTACAGTGTCCTCTTCTCACAGCTGTGGGCTGAAGGTTTCAGCAGAGCAATACGTCTCAGCACAATGAAGCCATCCTGGAAGTGACACAGTGAGGACATCCCAGCAGTGACATGCTACTCCCTGGTGGGTCTAGGCAAGGACAAGGCTCACGCCTCTGATAGAGGTGCTGAGCCCTTTCCCAGGCAGGGAGCCACAAGCAGGATGAGGTGCTGTCATTTATTAGCTCAGTAAATGAAGATTTAATTTCTCCATGATGCACAAACACACTTTTGCAGGATATTAATCTGCCTCCAAGTGATCTGTTCACTTCAGGTATGGAGAACATTACCTGCTATACTCAAGTAGGCCCTTCTCGTGACACCAGGACAGGCTGCCACACAGCCAATCCATGAAGCTGGGAAAAATTACTCTTGGAATAGAAATGGTTTCAGAGTAGAGAATGAACAGCTTTCCATCTTTCTATGGCAGGGCATGTCTGCCAAATCCTTCACAGGAATCTTAGCGTGTTTAACAGTCCTACTACTGACCTACTACTCCAACTGGACTGCCACTAGTCAATGGGGCCAGATGAGATTCACTTGAGAGTGCTGAGGGAACTGGTGGAGGTGATAGCCAAGCCACTTTCCATCATCTACCAGCGCTCCTTGTTGACTGGTGAGGTCCCAGAAGACTGGAGGCTTGCCAGTCTGACTCCCATCTACAAGAAGGGTTGCAAGGAGGATCCGGGGAACTATTCGCCTGTTAGCCTGATCTCAGTGCCAGGGAAGGTTATGAAGCAGATTATCTTGAGGGAGAACACGCGGCATGTGTGGGACAACCGGGGGATCAGGCCTAGCCAACATGGGTTCACAAAGGACAGGTCCTGCTTGACTAACCTGATCTCCTTCTATGATCTAGTGACCCATCTGGTAGATGAGGGAAAGGCTGTTGATGTAGTCGACCTAGACTTCAGCAAAGCCTTTGACACTGTCTCCCACAGTATTCTCCTGCAGTAGCTGGCAGCCCAAGGCTTGGACAGGTACACTCTTGGCTGGATAAGGAACTGGCTGGAGGACTGGGTCCAGAGAGTTAAATCCAGCTGGTGCCCGGTCACGAGTGGTGTTGCCCAGGTGTCGATGCTGGGGCCTTTCCTCTTCAATATCTTTATTGATGACCTGGATGAGGGCATTGTGTGCACCCTCAGTAAGTTTGCAGATGACACCAAGTTGGTTGGAAGTGTCGATCTGCCTGAGGGTAGTGAGGCCCTGCAGAGGGATCTGGACAGCCTGGATAGCTGGGCTGAAGCCAGTGGGATGAGGTTCAACAAGACCAAATGCTGGGTCCTGCATTTTTGCCACAACAACCCCAGGCAACGCTACAGGCTTGGAGTAGAGTGGTTGGAAGACTGTGTAGAGGAAATGGACCTGGGGGTATTGATTGATGCTGGACTCAACATGAGCCAGCAGTGTGCCCAGGTGGCCAAGAAGGCCAATGGCATCCTGGTTTGCATCAGAAACAGTGTTGCTATCAGGAACAGGGAATTAATCGTCCCCCTATACTCAACACTGGTGAGGCCGCACCTCAAGTACTGTGTCCAGTTTTGGGCTCCTCACTGTAAGAAAGACATCGAGGCC
>PPHD01012178.1:0-18227 GCA_002909625.1 Bambusicola thoracicus | reverse complement strand
TTTAACATGAAAACACTTGAAGGGCAAGAAACACTGTTCCATTCAGTTATTGATTTTAAATACTCTGAGCCTTGTCATGTATCTCAGGCCAGAGAGGGCACTGACAAAAAGACTGTAAAGAGAGCTAAAAACTTAGTCTTCTTTAAGTGGATGGAAAAAAATAAGATAGAAAAAACAGTAGAAAAAAACAATGGAATCGCATCTCAGATGATACTGGGAGCAGTGGAATTCTGCAATTTTTGCAGGGTAAGCTCCTATTCTTTCTTTTGAAAAGCTTACATTTTCCTTTTGGCAGTGATTTGTGTGACTAGCTGATATTATAGAAACACAGTTGCTGTTAATTAGAATGAGTTAAAAGTTTTCAGAGCAAACACAGTTATGCTGGAAAATATTGATTACAGAATTCTGATTACAGAATACTGTAAGCATTTTTTCCTGATAGGCTGCTGGGTTGTCCAGTTTGTAGTACCTGCAGTGTAATGTATGCCTGCCTTGTGTCCTCCTTCAGGATCTCTCAAAGTCAGCGGTAATGTCATGCCAGCTTTGCCAGGCTCCCTGAATTCAGAGTCCTTTGTCCTCTGAAGGACACTACATTAATCAAAGGTTCTGGATCTTTGAAAAAGGGCCAAGGACTTGTTTAACTACTGTAATTCAAGATTCATTTTGTACAGAGGGTGTTAGCTCAGACCCTTCCAACTGAAAACATGAAAACACGGTTCATTTGCTGAGCTTATTTTTTCTAGTGGTGCTGGTATAGCCTTTGGATGCACAGGGATGGGTACGATACCCTGATAACTTTGTCTGAACTGGAGGCTGAGTGTATATCTATATCTTTTCATAAAAAATCTGGAACCACAGAAGATTTAACCTAGGTACAGAAAAATGACAGAGCCAAAATTAGGAAGACTTCAAGTCTTCCTGTACCTGTACTTCTTCCTCCTGTGTGAGCTAGTATCCTCCCTCATTGAAGAAGTTATTTCAGCAATATTTACTTGGGTAGCAGTGTGCAGAAAAATATCTGAATTCCTAAATTGCCTAAGGTTTACTGTGGGAAATTACAGAACATTCTGTTTTACACCTTTAGGAAATAACTACTTATTTCTATAGCTCTGAGACCTCATACTCCTCATCATGGAAGGAGATGTCACATGCAATAAACAACTAGCAAAAGAAAGGCACTCCTCTTGTAAGATTGTCTTCTCCCATCTGGCACACTGAGTGCCAGTGATGCCTGGGAGTCAACTCTCTTAGTCACTCTGGGTAAATTCTCCTGTGTACCAAGAAACTCTACAAGCAGAATATACACATCGTAAGATCACAAATTAATCATTTTCTGGTTACTGTACGTGATTGAATACTAGGAATAATGAGCCATGATGCAAAGCAGAAGTATGATCAGTGATGAGACACCCAGTAACTCTCCTGTGGCAGGGCAGTCATCAGTCAGCCTGAGCATCATAGAATCAAAGAATCATAGATTCATAGAATGGTTTGGGTTGGAAGGAATCATTAGGATCATCTAGTTCTAGCCCTCTTGCTACAGGCAGGGACATATCCCACTAGACCAAGTTGCTCAAGGCCCCATCCATCTTAGCCTTGAATGCTTCCAGGGAGGAGGCATTCACAACCTCTCTGGGAAACCTGTTCCAGTGTCTCACCACCCTCAGACTAAAGAATTTCTTCCTAGTATCTAGTCAAAATCTACCCTTTTCTAGTTTAAAGCCATTTCTCCTCATTCTGCCTCTAACTGTCCTTATAAACAGTTCCTCCCCAGCTTTCCTGTAGACCCCCTTCAGGTGCTGCAAGGACTCTATAAGGTCCTCCCAAAGCCTTCTCTTCTCCAGTTTCTCTCAGCTTGTCCTTGTAGGGGACATGCTCCAGCCCTCTGATCCTTTTCATGGCCCTCTTCTGGACCTACTCCAACAGTGTGATGTCATTCTTGTGTTTGGGACCCCAGAACTGGATGCAGTATTTCAAGTGGGGTCTCATGAGCGCAGAGTAAAGCGGCAGAATCACCTCCCTTGGCCTATTGGTTATGCTTCTTTTGATAGAACCCAGGATACAATTGGCCTTCTGGGCTGCAGGCACACGTTGCCAGCCCATGTTGAGTCTTTCATCAGCCGACACTCCAAATCCTTTTCCTCAGGGCTGCTCTCTAGCCATTCTTCACCCATACCTGTATTTTCCATTGGGAGTATGGGTTGATTATGCTTTCTCTGAATATCCTTAAAATTACTGATGTTTCACGGTGTTTTTTATCTTCCAATGTCAGGATCATCTTCTTGAATCCTCAAACTCTCACAATGTTGTTAGCTGTTTTCCTTCTCATACCTTTCACGACTTTAGCATAGACTTTAGCATGGACTTCCTCATACTGTAACAGTAGTTAGATACATAAAACTGAGACAAGTTCATACAGCAAGGATGACCAAATGGACAAATTCCAGAGTTTTTGCTCCTGCAAATTAATAGGTAGACCTTAAGCAAATACTATGTCAGAACTCTGAGGTCTTTATAAGTTGTAGCCTCCCCTTTTGCACTCTCTTTTCCATAAGCAAGGGAAGTAAGGAAAGGGGGAAGTTAAAAGACTGATCTGAGTTCTGTGATTAGGCTGAAGAGTATCTCAATGAAGAATTTAGCAGAAAATTACTGAAGTTTTATTACCAAAGTACCTAATATAACCTTAACCTAAGACAAACACAATGTATCTTGTAGTTGTCTTTGTGGACTCTTTCTACAAATGAAACTACAGGAAACTGTGTCATAATGAATCAGAAGAGGGGAAAGTAGGTTTATCTGTTTAATGTTAGTATGAAAAGGTTTTGTCAGGCTGACCAAAGCTATATGGATAAGGGAAGAGCACTGTTAAGGAACTCTTAAACTGATGCTGCTACGTTTAGCATTTTAGAAACATGAATCTTAAACATGATGATAATAGTGTTCCACAGGAATCTGCATGGCTTCAGAGCACAATCAGATGAAACAATTGTAGCTCACGCAGCTTTAAGTTTTGCTGCCTGTATAGTAGTAATTGTGTCAACTTGTTTTGGGCCTGTCCTTGAGGACTCAGTTTGTCAGTACAGCATGCTTCGTTAAGCTCAGGCAACACCACTCTGTTGTATTTCGACAGATACTTGAACTAAGCCATGTAAATCTGTCTGTGATGCATCACAGGCTGCAATTGCATCTTCGAATGTCATTGTTATGTGATACATATTGATTAAAATCTTAATAATGCCATGATTGTGTAAAACATTATCCCACTTTCTTAATATATTTTTTTTTTCTTTATCTGAGTACAGCAGAAATACAAAACATGTTTGCCCTGTACTTTATGGTCACGGGAAAGCAATACGCTACTTGTATTCACCTTCTCACTGTAATAGTATAAAAGATATTTCTGCTATTATAGTAGGGGACATAATATACAGCAAAAGTCAGTTGGTGGGGAGGAGAAGTTGGCTGCTGTTCCCTGATGGAAACATGCTTTGAAATCAGAAAATTGCAACCATCTAAGCAGTGAGATGATGAAACTACATGGTGCTGAATCACAGCCTTACAGTTTGCTTTCCACAATGCAGTGAGCAAAATGCCTGTAATACACCCCCTGAGAGGTAACTAAAGAGTCTTCTCACAAACGGTGCGATCAAAAACCAATTGTCTGGCAATGTATGCTTGGAAAATAAAATGAACCTGAGTGTAGGAGTAGTGGTACTGCTTCTAGTATTTTAGTTAGGAAGGCTCGAGGGACTTCAGCCCCTTCCTTCAGCATCTGTGCAGTCCTACTCTGAACAGGTTTGCCTTGGCCTCTGCATCTGTAACTTATTACTGAGGGCTTCCCAAGGACAACAGGGTCAGGGCCTCTTGTAAATGAATGTTCCCTGTGGGACTCGTAATGAAGAGACTGTTAACTAATTATCGGTCTGTTTGGAAGGCATTCATTTTTTAATTGACCTCAAAGCACTCAAGGAACAAAGAAAATCTGATGAAAGATGATTTGGGTCCAGGGCAAACAAATGAGTCATTTTCTTTTATAGGGCAGTTGCACACGTTTATTGGGGCCCAATGGACATGCAAGTTTTGCAAGCTCAGTGTTCCAGTGATTAAAACTAGGGGTGTCATGTTTGACAATGTAATCTGTATCTTACAGACAGCTTTCCCTCCCTTCTGTCAGCTGCTGTTGTTTTCTGTGCAAATACTGCTTCCATCATCACTTGACAGGTCAATATTACAAAGGAATTAATTTAAATCATAATCTGTAGCCTTTCACTTTAAGTAAGAAAGTTTGATTCTATGACTTGAATGTCAGGTACAATTTTACAGAGGCTTCTCGCAGGGCTGTTATACTTCACAGAGGAGATAATTACAAATTCAGAAGAAGCTTTGAGAGTTTTGGTTAGAGGCCAGTTTTGTCCAAAAAATGTTTTCATTTTGACTATTTGAATGGTGGCTAGGGTGATGATGAAATGATCATGTTTATAATTTAGTTTGAGGTGCAAAATAATTTATTTATTACTGTTTTAAACATTTTGGATGTTTTGTTGTTGTTGTTGTTTGTTTGCTTGTTTTTTCAGTTCAATATAATTGCAAGCTAAATCATTCAATAATAGCATTTTCTCTTCACATATATTGGAAGAAAATTGTCTTCCAGAATAGAAAAATTGATAATATGATCATAAAGAGTTCTCCTAAGCTCTACATTTCACCAGTGCAGCACTTAAGTAATTGAAAACTTTGAAAAGCAGGTGTGCAGAAACATAAACCACCAGTACAGAAAAAGATCAAAATCTCAAGTGACTAAGCAAGGATGAAAGGTGAATAAGAGTTTGACTTTTTTAAAGTAACTAGAAATATATATATATATGGAAAAATATTAAATCCAGAAACAAAACTGCAGCAAATCCAGAGAGCTAAGAAATAAGAAGCTCCGAGTGGTATATAAATTATACTATTTTGTCCACAAAGGACTGAATATGAGCATGTCTGAAGCAGATCTATGAAGGCAATTTTTGTAATTGTAAAAAAAAAAACTTAGATAATAAGGAAGCCCAATCACATTAGTATAATTGGCAGTATGAAGGAGGGGAAGCGATCTTTAATTCCTTCAGACTCTAACAATGCCTACAGTGACCAAGGTAAGACATGTGACATGGTAAGATGCACCTTTCTCCTCCTTTCTTTTCCTTTCCTTTCCTATATGATTAGGATAGAAACTATAAAATACTGATTGCCTCAGAAAGAATAGTGGGTTATGTAAAATGCTGCGGGGACATCAAACTGCAATATATATTAATATATAATATGCTTTATTAAATGTTTTATTACATTTCAAAGGAATGTTGTAGCACTGATACCAAATTCACCTGCAGATCTTGCCAATTTGGACCATGTGAGAACAGGTGTGAGATTACAGTGTTAATAAAACTGAAATTGAATACCGAATCTCTGAATATCGGAAGATGAATTTCAAGTTGGAAATTGATTTGATTTATATAACATAGGACACAAACAGAGACATGTTCATCACCATGTTTAGCTGGAAATGGTAGTTAGAAGAGTTGTGGTAGGTTGTTGGTAATTGCTGAGTTTGTACTTGTTTAGTCTGAAAAAATGCAGGTAGCTACATTCTGTCACAGATAGTGATGGGACACAGTTTACCACAGGGAAAGCCTAGTCAGCTATGTCCACTGCCACTTGTGCCATCAAAATATTTGCTAAAATTCGCATATGTTTTTAGACCATATGAAGTTTCCCAGGGCAAGAATTGGTACACTAGCTGTGAGCACATATTCAGCCTGCAAAATACTTCATGTGGGTAAATACACAAACCAGTAATTAAAGTCCCTTCAGAGTAATAGAACAATATATTACAAAACACAACTGTCAAATGATCCTGCCCAGGAAAGCAGAGGAAGCACAATCAAATATAGCCTGCAGAGTTATTTCCAGTCCAAGCAATTTCTATCAGGGATGTGCACAAAATAAGGAAAAACTCCAAATTAGAGCTCATAACTCTTACAATAAGCAAAAATCTACTTTTGTTTTGAGATAATCAGGACTGCTTTTATTTTTCCAAGGTATTAATGTCCGTTCTAGCAGAATTTGGGTGTTACAGAATCACAGAATGTCAGGGGCTGGAAAGGACCTTAAGATCATAGAGTCCAACCACCCTGCTAAAATAAGTTCCCTACAATAGGTTGCACAGGTAGGCATCCAGACAGCTCTTGAATATCTCCACAAAAAGAGACTCCACAACTTCTCTGGATAACCTATTCCAGTGTTCCATAACCCTTAGCATAAAGTTCTTCTGCATGTTAGTACAGAACTTCCTATGTACAAGTTTCAGGTCATTACTATTTGTCCTATTGCTAGCTTACTGTGTTTAGTAAGAATAAACACAAAATAATAATCACTGCTCTTAAAAAGCAAATTAGGGTTATTCATACAGAAAGGGTGGCTTGTCAGTGAGTTTCCATTCACCATTTCCAGGAAATGGCCCAAGATTGTCAGTCTTTGGAGCCTGCAGTCACTCGTGATCAGTACAAGCATGACAGAGCTTATGAGCCTCACATTCTAAAGACTTTGTTGCTTAGTGCACTTGAACATCTCAGACTGATCAGAAGACAAACATTCCATTGCCACAGGGCAAAGGAAATTGTGTTTACTTTATCTGTAATCTGACCTGAGCCTTTCGTGCTGGAAATAGGAGGAGGAAAAAGGTGATCTTGAAACAGAATATAGAGTGGCATGATAATTTTTGTTACTATTTCTTTACAAGAAAATTCAGCAAGAACTAGAAATGTTGTTGTTTTTCTTTAAAGAAAAAGATTATTATAAATTAACAAATTATGATGAAGACAGGTAGTTAGTGTAGATGATTTACGAAGGCATATTGTTAGGAGAGGAAAGCAATGAGTTGACGTAGAACTTGTGAGCATTTTATGTAATTGGAAGGTTTTATGTGTCAGCTGTTAAAAACTTCATGAATTAATGAATATCCACTGGATTAAAACAAAGAAACATAATGAAAATACAAGCAAAGGTAGAAAAATAAAGTACAGCAGAAATCTGAATAAGTTTATAGTATGCAAGTTGGATTTTAAAGTAAATTGGTAAGTAGTTTTTGTAGTAAACTAAGACCATTAAAAAAAAAAAAAAAGCAAGAGTAAAATTAACACTGGTAAAAAATCAACTGTTTTACTGAATTCAGTATAATTTAGTGTGTCATAATATTCAGCATAACATAGCACCTGTTGCAGTTTAACCCAGTAGGAAGCTAAATACCATACAGCCATTCTATCCCTCCCCTACTGTGGTACAGGAGAAAGATGGGAAAAAAGGTAATACTTGTGGGTTGAGATAAAGACAGTTTAATAGGGCAGAAAAGTAAAATAATAACTATTATGGTTAAAAGAGTGTACAAAACAAGTGATGTACAGTGCAAATGCTCACTACCTGCTGATCAATGCAGAGGAGGTCCTCACGCAGCAGTCCCTTCCTCTAGACAGCTCCCCCAGTTTTATTCCTCAGCATGACACCAAATGGTATAGAATATCCCTTTGTCCAGTTTGGGTCAACTGTCCTGGTTCTTTCCTCTCCCAGCTTCTTGTGCACTCCACTGGCAGGACACCAAGAGAAGCAGGAATGTCCTTGGCTGTATGTAAGCACTGCTCAGTAACAACACTGTGAGGTCAACATTATTCTCATCCTAAATCCAAAATACAGCACCATTCCAGGTACTAGGAAGGAAATTAGCTCTATCGCAATTGAAATCAGAACAACTTCTTAAAAACCTAGACCTACAGTGTTACTCAGTAAGCACAGTGCCTTGATGATGAGCATTAGTTCCTTTGGTAGTCTGTCAGTTCTGGAAAGCAGAGAGCCAGATGGTAGAGAAAAAATTAATAGGAAATTAATAGAGGAAATAAAACAGAAATGTATTAAAACTCATGACTACAACAACACTAAAGGACACTGTCATTGCAGAAAGTGTGAACTACTGCTGTGGCTTTAACTGGAAGAGCACATTTTCCCAGTGCTTCCTTAGAAAAGCTGCTGGGTACGTGTAGGAAGGGGGGGGAAGTAACACATATGGGTAAGGGTATGCGTATGTGTATTTTATTTAATCAAGCATACAACACTGCTTCCAAAGACACCATATTTCAGCTTTTCTTGTGCTCCTGATGTCTAACAAAAACTTAGAACATTGTGTTACTAAAAGAAAACTTACTGTGTCTTCATACGCCATCTCCTCAGTTGTTTGTTACCTGTTGAATAATTTCTGTTTAACGTGACAGCGGCATAGAGTCTAAACCAAGCTTTTGGTTTGTTTGTTTGTTTGGTCACTATCTTTCATGTTTGACAGCAGTTGGCTCATGTACATGTATTGTTTCTGGCTTAGATGCATGATCTAGAGAATGGAGAGGAATTGTGTTATTGCACTGGGAGAGAACTGCAGGAAATAATCTTTACAATATTTTGATGGTCACACAATCTTTTTTGTATAATGGTTCTTTTGCACATGACTGGGACCTGAAGGTAGTACTGCAGACCGGTAAATGTTAATAAAATGGTTCTTCCTAAAGATGTATATCCATGAGATTTTTAAGAAGTTTTGAGACTGCTAGAAGTCTCTTAGCACTATGGTTTGTGTCTTACAAACTATTGCAGAAAAACAAAATTAAGTCAGGGTAAACGGGTCAGGGTTCAGGAATGACTGAGCTTCAAATCAAAAGACATAGTTCAGAAACTAAAATAAAAATTTAAATAAAGTGACAGCAAACTCCAGACAATGTTTATTCTAAGCATGTACAAACCCTTTTCTGATGCTGTTTTCAAAATGACGCAGCAGCTAAATGTATTGCACCCCAGGGAAGTATAAACCTCAGGGCCTGATTCTCCTTGCTACATAATAACAATGGTGAACAGTAGCCTTAAAGTAGATATAAATTGCATTTAAATCTTCTTTATGGCTCAGCAGTGATACAAAGGAGCCTTGATATAAATGAGAGTCAGGTCCCCCATATTTATTTAACCCCTGGGCTTTGTATATCATTTTGTTTGCACCTCTAAGAGATTTGCAGAGGGATTTTTAATCAAGATTTGGTGTACAGAAAGCTAAATGTTTTCATTGCTTTACAAGTAGCTTTAATCATACAGGCAGATCATTCTTTTTATTTCTCAAGAGGGAATGGTAGAATTTCTTACCTTCACACAAACTGAGCTAAATGTTTCTGACACCCTAGTACGGTGTCAATTGGAAATTCACATTTCATGTAATAACAGACCATTTTAATTTCATGAGCTAAAGAATTGGTTTCCACTTGCAAATTGTACTGAAGAAAGCAATATTGTCAGAAGAACTGGCACAGTGCTTCAAGAGATAAATCTATTGAATTAAATAAGAAGCTTTCATTACCTTTTACATTGCATTTCTGTATAACATAAGCATTAATTAAACTGTTCATCGCTTTCTCCCATTCAGTGGAGCATTTGCTGGGTCTGACAAGAAATGCTGTCCAAGAAAATATGTGGCACCCAAACAGAGTCATTAAAATACAGTTACTCAAACAGAAGGGAAGGAAGGGGAAAAGGGGAGAACGTTTTGGTGCATTTGGACTAGCGGAACCTATCTACAGAAATACGTAACTTATGATTTTTGAGCTTTGATAGCAAGAAAGCTCTAACGTCTTGTAGAAGGTCATCTCATTAAGTATTTCTCCAGACATTCTGAATACAAATAGAAAGCAAGCAATTGTCTTGGGCTTTTTAAAGGATACGTTTGCTTATGTAGAAGGCTTCTTCAGTTCAAGAATCATTTTAATCATGAGATATTTCTGAAGTATCAGAGCAGCTCTGCAAAGTGTGTCTCTCCACCTCTGTGGAGAAAGCCCAGATATGGCAAAATTCTTTATTAGGAACAAATTGTTCCCAATGAAGTGGTCAAACCTTAAAGATATCTTCATGTAGCCCACATACCTGAAGTGAAGGGATAAATATATTGGATTCTGATGTATTTTAATCTGTGTTGAAATATTTCTAATGCCTTTCTTCTTGCAATTCCAGGGGAACATTTGAGAATCTGCCCTCAGGAATATACATGCTGCACCTCAGAAATGGAGGACAAGTTAAGTCAGCAGAGCAAGCTGGAGTTTGAGAACTTGGTGGAGGAGACAAGTCACTTTGTACGCACCACTTTTGTCTCCCGGCACAAGAAGTTTGATGGTAGGCTTCATGTAATTTACTTATTTTCAAGGTTATGAGATTTTAAAAGTTGGTGATCCAGAATGAATTCCAATGTTCTTTTCTTTACAATTAGATATCACATTTGCAGTTGTCAGTTTGGCTGAGATAAGGGTTAAGTTACAGCTGGCATGCTTATCAGCCTTATGAGTATTGCCTTTAATTACAATAACATCAAGAATCAAACTGTTAAGTGCCTGCAGGCTTGGCTAATGTTGAAAAATAAAGATTAGATATGCATAGGGAGGTTTATAATTTTTGTCTCCTGATTTCAAATGCAGAATTTAGGTTCGCAATTATGTTCACTGTTGCAAGATGAACTGTGAATCTCCCATTTTTTTTTATTGGAAAGCAGATTTTTAGTACACTTTTTGTAGCTTTATGGCCGCAGTGTTTTCCTATGTGATTTTCTTTTGATATGTACAGACTTGTAGAGTACTTCTGGGGCTTCTGAACAGTCAGGCCTCCATTGCATTTGAGAGGTATATTCATGCAAGCTACTCAGATGCATTAAACACTTTTTTTTTTTTTTTTTTTACTGGAAGGAATTGATAAAGACAGTTTTCAGGTTTTATTTATTGTCTGGCCTTTTTAAGATTCTTGTAAATTTACTAAATAGCTGTCTTTAAGAATGAATTCTTTTTGTGGATGTATCCATATTTGCAAGTCACAGTTTATTTGGCTTTTCTTAGAAACTGCAGTTTAATAAAGAGCAAAAGAACTTCAGAATATTCAGTCATCTTTATCTATGAAAGAAATATGTACATGTTCAACGTGTCTCTCAGAATTTCTGTGTATATATAGATAGGGATGACTGTGGCACTCAAAGGTGTAAATCATCATTGCAAAGCAGAAGAGCTACTTATTCGCGTGGAGGTAGAAATCCAACAAACAGACCCTGTAAAGCTGAAATAAATAAATAAATAAACAACCCACCTAATGGGGTGCATACACATACGTAGGAGAACAGTGGAAATATTGTTCTTGGAGTCAGAAGATTATGTAGAAACTTTGAGATTGCATTCTGAAAAATTGAATATGTCCCTCACTCTGTGGAGTAATTCTGGATGTTCATTTTATCCTACTAAAGATGATGATTTTTCTAATATTAATTATCTCAATATGACACAGAAGGGAACACAAGTTATAGAAGGAGGGAATGGGAAATGTATAACACAAGGAAGTCCTGGAGTACCAGAGCAAATGCTAGTATAATTTAGAATATGTCCCTAGCCTTTGAAAGGACTTGGTGTGGATGTGGACAGCTGTGCAGTGATCTGCATTGTGATGCCTTCCATTTTTTATGTGAATCTTGAATTTTCTTGTCGTAAATTTTCAAAACTGTAGTTGTTCTTGAAGGACTTAAGGAAAAAAAAAAAAAAAAAGCTAGAGGTTATGAGCACTGTAGCAAGCCTGCAGAGAGAAAAGATGTTTGAAAACATCAGCAGCATTTGCAGGGCTTTCCTTATTTTCTAGAAGGAAAGCAAGAAGATCACTGGTGTTTAGTGAACAGTGAGGCTGAATGAAAATGCTGGGCTTGTTTACAGCAGAGTTTAGGTGGTATATTAATTTTTAGGCCACATGCAGCATTTTTGTTTTGCAATGAACTGAAGCACACAATGGCTTTTTTCAGTAACTTAAAAAGCTATAAAACCATTGTCTTTATTGATAGTGGAGTATATAGGTCAAAGTTGTTGACCTGTTACAAATACTGCATTTTGGGGTTTTTGTTGATCAGTTCTATAGGAATGGACTATATGTGGCTTATCATACATTTTCAAAGGTAATTTGCAATGTGAATTCTCAATATTACCAATGAGCATTTGAATTTTCTATGTAGTTTCAGTATTTTAATGATGTTATAAAACTATTCAAAAGTTGTTCACTTTTCATGGAAAAACTATGTTCACTTTTTTTCATGGAAGAACTACTTAGTCTTTAAAGAGGGACAAACACATTCATGGAAAAATGCATTTATCTAATAGGTCATCTTTCAACATAAAAAAAAATCTAGATTTTTTTTCAGTTTAAAATGGTATTTGCTTTACATGAAAACATCATATTAGATTGTTAGATAACTTTTATATTTTAGTTCTTCATGATCATCTCTTAGTTTTATTTTCATTAGGGAGTTTGATTGCACGAGAAAGTTCTGATGCATGATTCTGCCTTGATGCTAGTATACCACAAATAATAAAACAAATACAGCCATTTGTGATCATTTCATTCAAGTTTTGCACAGGACCTGCTTTATCAAGAGTAGTAAATATAAGCAATATCAGAATATATGAGTGTACAGTCAACAAATATACAGAGTAGTGTGGTTAGGCTGGTATTTTATAGATCATATAGATAGAAAGATTATCCCAGTGGAAAGAGATAATCAAAAATAAATGAAATGCTCACCCATGTACAAACCCAACCCAACCAAACCTCCAATAGAAGCAATCCCCTAAAAAAGATCCTTCCTCGGTAGCAGTCAGGCCTTGAACGGGGTCTAGAAGAGGTGGAGCCAGGCTCCACCCCTTCCAGTCACACAGCTGAATTGCCATCACCATTGCTCCCATGGCTGACTCAGTGCTTCCCTCAGGTGATCAATCAGTGGTTCAGGCCACGATTCAACAGTTTCCATACAATGAGCATTTAAGAAATACTGAGATAGGGAGCATAATGTGATTGCTCCCCAGAGGAGTTATTCTGAACAAGTATTGCCTCCAGCCTGCATGTTTGTGCAGACATTTATGTCACTGTGTAAACTCTTATAAGTGATGTGAAGTTCTTGTTGTTTTTTTTTAGCAATTCTGCTGCACTAGGCACGTCTTAATATAATACGAATTTTTACAACATAAGACTTTCTAGCAGTGTGTGAACTCTATGCTGAATTATGATCTGATCTTTGTGTGTCTTGCCTCTTTTATCTCACAGTAGCTTGGATTCTCTATCATTTACTTTCTGTCCCTCATTCATACACTAAATTATAGGTTAGATGATTTTCTGATTTCTTTTTTGAGAGCTAATATAAGATCTGTTTTCCCTTTCAGGGTTTTGCCCCTGATTACTATTCATGATCTAATTTTCATCAATTAATCTAATTCTACTGTAGCTTAAAGATTGCCTCTTTAGCCTCAGGTCAGTCACATAATCTTACACCAAATCACAGCACGGCTGAGATGCAAAGCTATTTTTGGCGGTGGTCAAATCCATATGCCCTAGGGTCAGCTACTGCAGATTGCCCAGGACCATGCCCACATAGATTTTGAATATCTCCAAGGATAGAAACTCCACAAACTCTCTGGTAATCTGTGCCATTGGTTAGTCACCCTCACAATGAAAATGTGTCCAGATGAATTTATTTCTTTAATTAACTTGATATTTTATTTGATTTTAACTTCATGCCCATTTTTTCTTGTCCTGTCATTGGGCTCTTCTGATCTCTCTCTTTACTCCCTCACCAGCAATTTATGCACATTAATAAAATCCTCACGAGTCTTCTCTTCTGTAGACTGAACAGTCCAATTCTCAGCCTTTCCTCTTATGTGAAATAGTCCAGTCTGTAATAACCTTACTGGACCTCTGCTGGACTTGTACCCAGATATCCATCTGTCTCTTGTACTGGGAACCCAGAACTCTACACAACACTCCAAGCGTCACCTCAACCAGTGCTGAGTAAAATAGAAGGTCCTAAACATCATTTCTAGGTCACTTTTTTATTTCATTTTACCTGAAGTACAGTACTTTCCAAATCTCTTTAATAACTAATATTTGGAGTAACAGTACACAATTAAAGCTAAAAATGAAATTATTTACAGAGAAGTTTAGAAACTATTAAATGTTTTGGAACCAGTTACATGCTTTTCATTTTAGATGGCAATTATTTCTTGCAGCCTAAAGCCCTGTATGATCTTACTCACTTCTTACTTATTTGAAGGCAACATTTCTAAGGGAATGTTACTGTGGTGGGACTTTCAATTGCTCCACTCCTCCAGATCCAATTTTTTCTGTGTTTTATTCCTCATAGTATGTGCGGTTTTGAGATATCTGGTAGACAAAGATCTGACAGTGGTATTTCTCATTTGTTTTGTATATCCCAAGTGATCAGTGTGAATTAGTATAAGTCATTACACAACATAATACCCACTGCCACTTTTTTCTTGGCTGAGCCATATGTACAGTTGTTTACATATCTGTATCTGAGGTTAATCTGTGTTGTCCATGTCTGTATACTGACCACTGTATTGCCGTATTGCATAGTCATTTCCAAACAGTCAATATCTGGAATTTCACTGTTGGGTGAATGAGGATCCAGAGAATCTCCACATGATAATTTTTCCTAAGAAAGCCTTGAAATTATAAAAATTCCTATAAAATAGTAAGTGAACAATTATCTCAGCAAAGGGAGATATAAACCCTTCCAAATTCTAGGGAAAAAAACAACAACAACAACAACAAAAAAACAAACACTCCACACAGACAAGAAATGTACAGGAAGTGAGGAGTGACAGAAGATTTTTCATTTAACTGTAGCCTGTGAATAGGACTAATTTAAATGAGCAGACATGAAACAATCAGCTGTTTCCTGATCGTAGCAATAGAAAAGCAATCATGCTCTAATTCCTGGGCCTCCACTGTATACCTCAAAACAGCTTAATATATATTATGCTCCCAATGTAGTTATAATAGCATCATCTTATTATCAACAATTCCCTTTCATAGTGGCATGGCTGAGCAGCTGTTTCACAGACAAGCCAATTCTTTCAAGAACTGCTCCATCAGCAGCCCAAACCAGCCCTACCGGAAGGTTTTGATATGAATGTTAATGAGGAGACAAGTATCTGTTCAGTGACATTTTCTCACTAATCCTTTGAATAACTACAGGAAAATTATAGAAAATAAGATTATTTAAGCTTAATTGATCTGACCCTGATAAAAGAGACTGTCTCATCATACTCATTTAAAACTGATAGGAATCTTGGCAATGATGTTAAAAAAATGTGAGAATGTATAAGAATAGCTGTCATGAACTTGAATGGTTATAGATAGCCTTCAGCAGAATCTATGAGGCATGATGCCACGGAAGGAAAATAGCTTCAATAGCGTAAGAACTAATCTGCATCTGCACTGATCTATCTCACAGGGGTTATCATTTCCGATAGTCTTTTATTTTTATTTTTTTTTCCCAGTCATGGGAAAACAGCAATACATTCCACATGAGTGCTACTTTTATTTCTGTCTCATTACTAGAAGTTGCAGTGTAAACTAAAGAGCGAAGAAAGAAAATTACAAAAGTGACCTGCTGAAACAATATCTGCAAGAGTAGCTAACATTACAGAAACTATGTGTTCCCCTTTCTCATGCAATTTACAGAAGAACTGGGGGAAAAATATAGCATTTAAGAATCTTTCCTTGATAAAGGAGGTGGCAAAAAAAATGTACTTTATGAAGTGTTTTTTCAACAAAAGAATTCTTAAATGAGATAAACTTTTGTAGCAAGGTATAACTACTCAGAATAAATTTGACAAACAAAACAAAACAAAAAAAAAAAAAAGAAGAAAACAAGGGAGGTGCTTGAAGTCAGAATATATTGAGATTCAACTGCATGGACAGTATAAGCTTTCTGGTCCTTGTGCTTCCTCCCACTCTTTCTGCTAAGCCTGTCAGACCAGCTTGGGTCTGCCCTCATGCCTGAAGCTTCAGTGATGTTCATGGACTTCAGCAGAGAAGTGTGAAGCCGGCGGGACTCCACTTGTCACTGTTGCTGTCATGGTGTGCAGGACTTCCAGTAGGACTTTTTTTCATGCTTTGCTTGCATTAGAAGAACATTTTCACTTGTATTTTTCCTCTGTTTTTTGGAAGCAGAGAATCAAAAAAAGTCTGCCTTTTCCCCATAGCTATTTGAAATTCAGGAGGCTTCTAAGGAGTGTGGGAACATCAAATAGATACATCATTGTCTGCAAACATTATGCACCTACCCATACTATTCTAGTGCTGCAATGCCTGCAATAGGACATAAGT
Source organism: Bambusicola thoracicus (assembly GCA_002909625.1). Classification (NCBI taxonomy): domain Eukaryota; kingdom Metazoa; phylum Chordata; class Aves; order Galliformes; family Phasianidae; genus Bambusicola; species Bambusicola thoracicus. Next base: position 1,973 of record PPHD01012178.1, on the reverse strand, counting down.
TCCACTTTATGAATGCTGTGATACCAGGCATCTTGTTTTTTAGTTCTGGACAAAACATGGGTATTTGTTTTGTTTTCTATACGTTACACAATGTCAGTGTCACTTTACAATATGTTTCCCATTAAATACTACACCCATTTTGGGACAGCTGGGTTTTAAAAAACTCTGCAACTGTTAGGCTGCCACAGAGTTAGCAGGCCATAATTTCCATATAAATCATGCTGTGTTTTAACATACTATGCAACTTACGCACTTCCCAAACTACAGGACTTAAAGTTAAAAGCCTAAAAAACAGTAACATCTGCTGGCTTGTAGCATGTAATTGTTTGCAAACCTTTGTAGGAGATCTGGTGCAAGTTTCTAAACTTTATGGAGATCCCTGATAAAAGATCCCTTACATGTATTTGACTGGCAATATTTATTTAAATATAAAATTATCTAGACCTGATCTGATCCTATCAGAGCTGATAACAGGCTCATAGGAATCTCTGTTGCATACAAACATTTTAGAGTCTAATTCTTCAGGATTTGTGCTGATACTACAGTTTAACACTGTTTTATATTTTGTGGTAAAATTTGCCTATAACTATGCTTACGTTAGAACAAAATCAATTATGTTAAAGATCAGCTGAAAGGTGAGAGGCAAGTGAATCTTGGAAAGGAATGATTGACCAAGTAGTAAGAACAGTCTCCTGCCAGGGATGTAAGCTCCTATAACCTGGTCAGGTGCCATGCTGGAAGGCAATACCATATAAATGGCTTTCTCCTGCACACTCCCACAGCCAGAGCAAGCCATTCTGAATCGCTTGCTGTCCCTGCTCTTCTGCAGCTTCATGTGCTAAGTGCATATCATCCATCAGTGGAGCATGTAATCCTCCATCCAGCTGCATCAGGTTTATGAAGCTACAAGGACAAGCTGCTGTACTGTGCTGAGACATGTGGATGCTGTCCACTCTCAAAATGATTCCATTTGAAAGCATGTTATCCATGTACAGCCAAACCTAAGTAAGCACTGATTTAGCATTTTTTTCTATTAAACAAAAAGCAGAATTCAATTTGCTGAATATTAGAAGCCCAGTGTAGTCAATAGGGAGTTGTACACACAAGTCACTCAGATCTGATGTTTACTCCTTAAATAAGTCCGAAAAAGTCTCTTCACAAAGTCCTCATTTCGGTACTGATCAGAGAGGGCATTTAGTTCATGCATAGATACCTATACAGTAAGGGTAAACATTTGTTCACATGAATTGCATTCTGATGAATGTAACATAATAGTGAAACATTTAAACATTTTTGAGACCCTGTTTATCTCTTTGAAATGTGGTCATACATTTCCTATTTTTTATACCATTTTGTGGGAAAAAGATATTTAAAATATTGAGGCAAGTAAGCACTCTGGTGCTGAGCTATTGTCTTTTGCTTGTTGAAAACAAATCCGCTTTCACAGAATCACAAAATGGTAGGGGTTGGAAGGGACCTCTAGAGATTATCGAGTCCAACCCCCCTGCCAAAGCAGGTTCCCTATACCAGGTCGCACAGGTAGGCGTCCAGGCGGGTCTTGAATATCTCCAGAGAAGGAGATTCCACAACCCCCCTGGGCAGCCTGTTCCAGTGCTCCATCACCCTCACCGTAAAGAAGCTCTTGCGCACATTCGTGCGGAACGTCCTATGCTCTAGTTTCTGGCCGTTTCCCCTTGTCCTGTCCCCACGCACTACTGAAAAGAGTCTGGCCTCGCCACTATGGCTCCCACACCTCAGGTATTTATAAACCTGGATCAAATCCCCTCTCAGACTTCTTTTCTCAAGGCTAAATAGACCCAGTTCACTTAGTCTTTCCTCATATGGGAGATACTCCAGGCCTTTCACCATCTTTGTGGCCCTCCGCTGGACTCTTTCTAAGAGATCCCTATCTTTTTTGTACTGAGGAGCCCAGAACTGAACACATTACTCCAGATGAGGCCTTACCAGGGCAG
>PPHD01012177.1:0-18227 GCA_002909625.1 Bambusicola thoracicus | reverse complement strand
GGAGACCTTACTGCTCTCTTCCAGTATCTGAAAGATGCTCACAGCAAGAGTGGGGTTGGTCTCTTCTCACTGCTGACAGGTGACAGGATGAGGGGAAATGGCCTCAAGTTGCGCCAGGGTAAGTTTAGGTTGGATATCAGGAAAAGCTTCTTTACAGAAAGGGCGGTTAATCACTGGAATTGGCTGCCCAGAGAGGTGGTTGAGTCACCATCCCTGGATGTGTTTAAGAGCCATTTGGATGTGGTGCTCAGGGACATGATTTAGCGGAGGGTTGTTAGTTAGGGTTAGGTATGGTTAGGTCATGATTGGACTCAATGATCTTTAAGGTCTTTTCCAACCTGAGTGATTCTATGATTCTATGTGTTAGCTTCCCTCTGCAGGGACTGGAGCCTATCTTATTCAGTTTCACTAAACTGAGCTTCGTTTGTTTTTCTTTACAGTCTTGCTAACTTGGAGACAAAACCCTCTACTTAGATGCTCTCATCCCAGGAAAGGACCAGAGATGGAAGTGCCATTTAAAAGGTAAAAGCAGAACACCACTGTCATTTTAATTAATATCCTGCGGAGGCGTCAAGAATAGCAAATAAAAAAAGGATGAAAGAAAATAAAAATCTAAACAAAATTAGGTCAATCCTCTTTCCTGAGGGTCTTTGCAGACAGCCCAAAGACCCTCTATTTCCCACATCCCACACTGCACTCTTTACCAATCAGAGGCTAATACTGTGCTTCTGTCCTGCCCAGCCAGCCTTTGGAAGGGGCAGAAAGCAGTCATGTTGTACAGTATCAGTAATCTCACACTGTCTTTAACATGGTTATCTTGTATCCCTCTCTTCTCCCTTCCCCAGCATGCACAAGAAACCCTTGTTAAAGCTCGTGGTGGTTTGCTGCTCTACGCAGGGCACCTTATGCTACTGAATAATCTGCATTTCCCTCCCAGTTCTGTGTCAATTCTGAAAATGCTGACTCCCTCAGACCTGGAGCTGGAGAGAACCATTCTTCTGTTTTCCTGTGGTCTAGCTCACCTCTCTGTAGCCAGGGGGACCACTGGCATCCCTGGTTTAGCCACTGGGTGTTCCATTCCTTAAGCTCACAGATGCTAACAGGTGTCAGATGCTCTAGGGGAGAGATGGACAGGAAATATGACCACAGAAAAGCCTTAAGAAACACTAGAAGGGCAAAGTGATCTACTGCCAGATTCAGTACTTGGCAATCCTGCCCATGGCACAGGGATTGGAACAAGATGGTCTCTGAGTTCCCCTCCAACCCAAGCCATTCTATGATTCTATGATTCTATAAGCGAAGCCAAAGGAAGTCCCTTGTAGGATAGCAGGCATGAAGATGAGAATGAGGCTAGTTAAGCTTTATAAAGTAATTACACATCTCATAATCAGCGATATTGCTTTCAGGTTCCTGTGAACTCCACAAGGGATTTGGAGACTGCACACTGCTGTTTGTCAGCTCAACTGAGAGCTCATGGGCAAAGTGCTGGAACTGCATCACTGCTGAGCTAACTGTGCTGGGCTAGTCCAACAGTCAAGCATGTATGCTGTCCTACAAAGCTAAGTAACTGCTGCAAAACCCTACTGAAATTACTTGTTACTCACCACTGGCAAACTCACTTCTATGCTTTGGTATGTCCTCATGAGCACAATCAGTGTGGGTCATCCTTTTTTTGCTACAGTTATGTCAATTCTTTCACAAGGAATGTGAGAAAACTCATCTGTCCTTCCAGACACACATAGTTCAAAGGGAAAAGTAATTTAGGTTATGCCCTAACAGTACAGTAAGTGGCTTGTCAGGCCAAGTAACACAGAACTTAAAACCTTCTACCTGCAACCTGGCTGGATGAGCTAGTTTACAACTCAGATTCCATAGAACACTAGGAAGAATGCTCTTAACTTTTAGGTTGCCCTGAGAATCAGGCATTGAACTCGATAACCTTCGTGGGTCCCTTCCACTGCAGCATATTCTGTGATTCTAAGAAGTTTTGGGTTGTTAATGGAAGGAGGTTGGAGACAACGTTTGTGAAAGACTCTAAGCTAACCTGGCTGCAAAAAGAGCTCCTCAACTCGTTACCCTGTACTTGACACAGAAACCTACTAAATCTGAGAGATCAAATTTTCATAGAATGAACATATACAACAATTACATTTAACATGAAAAACAATTCTGTGGACAGAAAAGCTGTAAGATTTCAATTTTACTCTCATATGTTTTTCCTGATGTTGTTATACATACCTGAGCCTCTTTTTAATCGTCTTCTTGCCAGTTTAATTTGATCCTGAAGAATCTGGACCCAGTCCCTGGGACCAGGAAGTTTATCCACATGGTTAGCAGTGCAGTATCTTTCTGTGAAGACTGAAATAAAAAGATACCACCTTTTTTAAAAGATCCACCACAACTGAAAAAAAAGGAGGCTGAAGAGGATTACAAAGAAAATGTATCAAAATATCAACTTAACAAAGTTAAATTGCCAAATCTGGTCAAACTCAGTGTTCCATGATTTTATCATTCAGAAGGCATTTGTGTATATACTTATCATAATTATTACTTACAAAAGCCTATCCTAAAGAAAGAGTCTATACCATCCATGTGACATCCATGAATTTCATACTAGAATATCACAAAAAATAACGCTGTACTTTGAACTGAGTCTCCAGATGTGGTAGGCACTTCTAACTGCTGCTTTCCATATGGTATAAGTAGAGAACTGAACATCTGGTCACTTGGTGGCCTCTCAGTCTCATTTCTAAGTCTGCAAGCAAACGGATGGGAAACACAAGTCCCACCATGGCAGAAATCTCTGCAGTTGTTGCTCTCAGAGCACCAAACTAGATGGAACAGCATCTTTATAAAGCTACTAAAAGAAAGACTTTCTTGAGAAAAATATTGTTCATCATGCAACTGAGAGGTGTGTGAAAAGTCACAAGAGCAAAAATATAAAGGATATTATTACTGCTAGTATTGCTATTGTAGGCTCGGTCATGGTTCTCAGAACCAACTGCCTACAATGACCAGCAGATAAAGAAAACTGGTTCCAGCTGAAGGAATTTGTAATCCTTGGAAATAAATGTTGCACAAATGGGATGAGGGAACATGTAACAGAAGTTGACTGTTTGGTATTTTTGTACACAGACTTTTGACACAGTACTGGCTGGTAATTACAAAGGAGTCCAAAGTAATTGCACTCTCCAAATTCTTTTCACATTAACAATTTGACAAAATCATTGCATGAAAAGCATTAGCAATACTTTTCTCTGTAGTCTGTTCAGCAAAGATGAACAATCAGCTCAGGAGCTCAGAGAAGTCAGTACAGCCTCACATGTTGCCAGCATTCAATCTTAGAGGCTCCTTGAAGGCAGAAATAATCTTTCCCTTCAGAATCCATGCAGTCCCTAACACGCAATGGGAGCCTGACTGATGTCCTAAGTCTCATACTTCAAACATGTGACAGCAGCTTGTGTTGGTGACCATGGCCTGAGGGTCTTCCTGTGACAACAGGCTGTCTCCAGGTTGTCTGCTGCACATTCCTAAGGTGGAATTATGCCTTTGCTTGCTGTAGTCTGCATGGGAAACTAAATCATGGCAGCCTTGGAGAGCCTGTAGATTGCCTTGCTAGTTCTCTTTAATGAAATTCAGTATAGCTTTGGTTGCTCGATGTGTGGTCATGAAAGCACGAGGACTGAAAAAAAAATGAGTGGGAATGTAGTAGGAAGAAGGCAGAAGTGGGACCTCGTTGTTCCAATATTCATCTGAGCTGTACTGTGGTAACCACCCATGCCATAAATCAGACCAAATCCCCAGCAGAACTGAAGACAGCTCGCTGACTTCTGCAGGAATGGACCTTTATGCAGGGCTGGATTTCTTGTCAAGAACATAACGAAAAAACAACTACTTCTGATCTTTCTTCTTCACTCTTTTGCCGCTCCTCTGAGTTGTAAGTGCAAATCGATGCAGTTCACAAGAGAAACTGATTGTGAGAATTGAGAAACGCTGCAACTGATTCAACAAGTGCCACTGAATATCCAAAGTCAGACAGGAGAATTTCTCCCTGGCTAATCATTCTGTTGCAGTAGTATTAAACTCCCTGTAAAGATGGTAGTTAAAATGTTTTCAGACAAGGAGAATTTTCAAGCCAACAGTCTCTCTTTTAAGTTCTCTGCTCATGTCTGTCATGAATACAGCCTTTTCTCCACTCTTGTGTCTCTGTCATGGGGAAGGACTGAAGTGCCACTAAAGGATATCTTGAACACGTGGCAGAGGAACGTCCTAATGAAATAATGCAAACAACATGTTGTTGTTCTCATGGAGATTTCATACTGACTCAGTCATTACTTGGAACAAATGAAACCACAGTGTCCGATAGCCCAAGGAAAAAGGGTGCTATTGGAGCCAGGCTGAGTAAAGATCCACAGTACATCAGCCCTTGGCATTGTATTCCATCACAGCTTGTAGGAACAAGCTCTCCTATCACGGATCATGAACTAGAGTTTGGGCAATGCTGTAAATACCAGTGAAGACTGTTATTACAGTGGTGCCCAGCAGTACCACCACAGACAATTTTTATCTGCTGAAACTACAACTCCTTCCTTTCTTCCCCACTGTCACCAAGGGAAGAGGTTGAACCAGACTTCAGAATTTGCTCTGGTAATACAAACTTAGCTACTGAGAAACACTGTTCTCCACAGTGGGTGATGACTGCTCTTTTAATAGTGCTACTGCATCCAGTGAAGAACAATTTTTTACTACAGTGCTGGTCCAAGTAGAGGGTTTTTTTTACATAATTTTGATTTGTTTTTCTTCCACTTGAAGTTTTTTGGAAAGAACAAGATACAGATGAAGGGAATTCAACATCAGATCTTCACGGATGACTGAGCTCAAGGAAAAAAAGGTAGTGTATTAAGACTGTATTAAGACTATGACACAGACACCTTATTAAGAATCACACAGGTTGAAAGGGACCTCTGGAGGTCTCCGTGCCCAACCTGCTGCTCAAAGCAGTCAACTAGATCATGATGCTCTGGACCACGTCCAGTGAAATTCTTTATACCTTTGGGAATGGAGATCCTGCCACCCCTCTGAGCTCCTGGTCCACTGTTTCATTACCCTCATGTTAAAAAAGCTTCTTATATCAGGTTGAAATTCTCCATGTGTCCAACGCTTCTTGTGCCCCTAAAATCCGACTCCACCTTCTCTATGCCATTCCACTATGCAGTAATGGACAGCAGTATGGTTTCTCCTGAGCATATTCTTCTCCAGGCTGACTGATCCCAGTTCTTCTTCTCGCAAGTCAATTCATGCACATACGTCACCACTTACCTACTTTGGTCCTGCAACAATCTTAGTGGACATCCACTGGACTCACTCCATATGTCAGTGGCTTTCTTGCATGGAGGTGGAGGGTGAAACTACACAGAGCAGTAGCTGCAAAAGGTTTCCCTTCCTCTTTTAGCTGCCAGTGTGCTTACAGTTCTTCTTCTCATTGCTTTATGTCACCTAGGTTAGCTTGTTCTGTACCTCAGGAGAAGTCAGAGGCCTTACAGTAATCATAGAATCATAGAATGGTTTGGGTTGGAAAAGATCATCTAGTTCTAACCCATCTGCTATAGACAAGGACCACCCGCCTCAAGACCAGGTTGCTCAAAGCCCGATCCAGCCTGGCCTTGAATGCTTCCAGGGATGGGGCATCCACAACCTCTCTGGGAGACCTGCTCCAATGTCTCACCACCCTCACAGTAAAGGATCTCTTTCTGATATCTAGTCTAAATCTACCCTCTTTCAGTTAAGAGCCATTTTCCCTCATCCTGTCTCTACATGCCCTTATAAAAAGTCCCTTCCCAGCTTTCCTGTAGTCCCTCTTCAGGTACTGGAAGAAGGCAACTATAAGCTCTACCTGAAGCCTTCTCTTCCCCAGGCTGAAGGGTCCCAACTCTCTCAGCCTGTCCTCATAGAGGTGCTGCTCCAGCCCTCTGTACATCTTTGTGGCCCTCCTCTGGACCCACTCCAACAGCTTGATATCCTTCTTGTGTTGGGAGCTCCAGAACTGGATGCAGTACTTCAGGTGGGGTTTCACGAGAGCAGAGTAGAGGGGTAGAATCTCCTTCCTTGACTTCCTGGTCACACTTCTCTTGATGCAACCCAGAATATGGCTGGCCTTCTTGGCTGCAAGCACACATTGCCAGCTCCTGTTGAACGTTTTATCAGTGGACACCCCCATATCCTTCTCAGGGCTTCTCTCAAGCCATTCTCTGCCCAGCCTGTATTTGATCTTCATCAGCCTGTATTCGTGCTTGGTCAGCTCTGCTTTGCAGTGCAGCCTGTCTTTTTATAACTTGCGGATTTTTCTGCTGTATGAGATTTCAAAACTGCAGAATCCAATTCAGAATCTCCCATGTAATGCTAGCTAGCTCTTTTTATACTGTGATCACAGTGTTTGACGGTAGATGTGTTATTCTGGAACCTGTAAAGTAGTGATAGCTAGCAAAAAATACACAACACAAGAAACACCCAACTAAGAAATTTGTTTCCACAAAAGGTGAACCACCACAGTTTTTATGAGCAACAAACTCATCTCCTGGTCGCAGTATAATCTTCCACCACTTCTCTCCCATTCAGCCACCAACTACTGAACTATTTACAGAGCAGACACAGTCAGATACAGAGCAAGCCTCAGCATTTTGATTAAAGAGGAACAGTTATGATGTCATGATGTTTTCAAGATTTCTTTGTGCCTCCGATATCTAGAAAAAAAATTAACTTAAAAGAACACTGAGATTCTAACCTTAGAGCCTGACTTCAGAAACCGGAATCATTGGCTTAAACTTAACACAAGCTGTCCCTGTAGAATCTATTTTTAACAAGTGAATGAAAGAGAATAAAAATAAGACTGCATATTTTAATAGACCTAATGCACGTCAGAAATTCTAATCCCTTTACATTCTCCTCAGCTGAGAATATGTTCTAGTTACACATATGAAAGGAAGTTAAAACATACCTTTTATTGCACCCACAATATTTTGGTCTAGTCCTTTCCGGTTGTCATTGAGCCCTCTTTTCCTTTTGCCATTTGGTAAAGAGTTAGCCAAAGTCTGGTCATCAAAAAATGCACAAACCAGCTTCCTAAATAGCAGACTTCCTGAGCGAGTATAGTTTGATAATATAGAGTCCAGCTGAGATTTCGGCATGAAGACATCAAAGCCTTCTGCAAGTTGCACTTCTGGCTACCAAAAGAACACAAATGTTTTAATTAAAATGGCATTCAAACACATTATTTTACTTCAATCATGCATCTGGTGAGATTTCTCAATCACTTAAATAATCAAACCATGAATCTTTTCCCAGCTATTCAATACCACAGCAGCCTACTTCATTGAAATCAAACTCCATCAGTGAATAAGAACTTCAAAAGGCAAATCAAATAATCATACTTATGTCTAGCCACTGTAATAGTTAACAATCACTGATGTTATTTCAAGGCATACAGCTAACAAAAAGAGATACCTTTCAATACTGGGTAATAATTACAAACCAGATGATCATCCTAGAGTGATATTCCTACACAAAGCTTTTGAGCCATTTATCTAATCATTTTTGTGGACCTGTTTCCTTGGCAAACGATGCTGATTAGCACGCTGTGGGGCAGCCAGGTATTTCCAGGAAGGACAACCGCAGGGCCAACAGCCCCATTCCACGCAACTTCCCGAGAGGGCTCTCAGTGCAAATACCATCTATGTGAAATGAAGTAGAGGATGACTTGGAGGTTGCCTCTTCACCAGGGCTTGCTGATCAGCTACTTTTCCCTTGCTTTCGTATCCCCAAAATGCATCCTCAGAACAGTATGATGTTACACACATGGCTTATTTCAGCACAAAAAATCTCAGTGGCAAATCACTTCCAGAAAGGGAGACTAAGAAGCAAAAGAGGGAAAAAAATCATCTTGTGTTTCATTAGACTGGTCTCAAGTACACCATGGGCCAAAGCAGACAAAGGTCTTCAAAGAAGTCCACTTTCTGAGTTTTTCTGCTGCCCCTGTCTGTACAAATCAGAAATTACACAAACAATATTTACAGCATTTTCTTCTTTCTATGTCCATCACCACAAAATTCTTATGCAAGGCACCTGCATGGAATAATTATTTATACAGCTTAAAGACTGAAGAAAAGACTGTATTTTTTAAGATAATATCTGGAAGTTGGAAAGGGGTGAAAAAAAAAAAAAACAACAATGAATCTGTGGTTGTGATAGGAGAAAATAACATAACATTACAGCCTCATTCCTAACAACGTGTTCCTTTCTTGTTTTTCCCTGTATGAAAATACATTCACCAGTGATAGTGCATTTTTGAGAATGTTTACAGAGCAAGAGCAAATGCCAGCCCACATCAAATCACCTGCAAACTTATTGAGTCTAGCTGGAGGAAAGGGCTGCCAACTGCAGAAGGATTTGGCTGCATAACTCTTTTCCCATGGATTTTTAAAATCAATACCAAAGAGAGTTACAGCAAGAAGTATCTTCAAAGCATACGCTATAGCTGAACATGCGTGCTTACTGGGTGATGGGCAATCAGAAAGTGAAGACCACGATGCTTTTGGCAGCCAGAATGAAGATGTGTAAAATATGCAGATAGTGATAAAAAAATAATAAACTGAAAAACACATTTTCTTCAGTTTCTTCTGGATAAAAAGTTGTTTTTTATTTACCGCGAGAACTGCAAAAATGCTGGATCCAGCGAAACAGAGTTACTCCATTTGACATTTGACAAACTTCTGATGTAGGTGGGCTTTTAATATTTCACTTCTAAGTTTCTGGTAGCAGCAGGATTTTCAAATGTAAATAAATGTGGGCCAAGGTTACTATTTGGGAAAAATTCTACTTCATGTTACTCAAATACCAGAATGTAGTTGTCATGGTGTCAAAAGCATCCTACCCTACTTTGCTTCTTTGTTCTTAAGATAGTAATCTAAGATGACCTCAATGATATGATCAGGCTAGGACAGACAAGTCAGTCTCACTAACACAGCTGTAAAATGCAGTTGAAACCTCACCTGTGCATCAGCATGGAGAATTCAATGTTATTTTAGTTTTGAATTCCTCATATTAAATATTTTAATCAATTCCTATATTGGCTGAAGGAAAAATACTGATCTATACTTGCTCTCCTTTAGCTGAAAATTATTCTTCCATCAAAGACAATCAGTACCTAATTGAACTTTATGATCAATTTGAATGTGATTTCTCAAAAGGAAAAGCATTTGTTAACAGGTAATGATCCTAGCATAAGGAACTGGTGAGTAAACTACTCCTTTACAATAAAATAAATAAGACCTGAATGCCAAAGGCTTGTGCTGTGCTAAAATTAACAGGCAGTGAGTTAATCCTAAACATTTCAGTAGGCTGCCCTGCTTAGATTAGAAATGATTAGATTATAAATGAAACATTACAACAGTAAAAGAAACACAAGAAGGTTTAACTAAAAGTAACAGATCACTACATTAAAAAAAGTGGGTTATCCAATCCAAGGCCCAGATTAAGAGTTGGTCTCACTGAGCTGAACAAAGGCTTCTTCCATGTTCACAAGCAGCACTATTTCATCTTAGCAAATCTGAACTAATTGCACTGGTTTTGGTTACGTAGCTCTAATAAATGAAACTGAGATCTTCAGCAGAGACGTCGATGGTGAGTTGAATATGAGTCAGCAGTGCACCCTGGAGCCAAAAAGGCCAACCGTACCCCAGGCTGCACCCGGTCCAGCACTGCCACTGGGGAAGGGAAAGGACTGTCCCACTCTGCTCTGTGCTGTGTGGCCTCACTTCCTGCACTGTGTGCAGTATGGGCGCCACAGCACAAGAAGGACAGCAAACTATTAGAGGGCTACAAAGATGGTGAAGGGTAAGATGTGTCAGGAGTAGCTGAGGTCTCAGTTTGTTCAGAGGGGAGGTCTCACGGGGCAAACACTGAGCTCTGCACTCTGTGACAGCAACAGGGCCTGAGGGAACGGCATGGGGCTGTGTCAGGGGAGGGCAGGGGGTGTTAGGGAAAGGGTCTGCACCAGAGGGTGGTGGGCATGGAACAGGATGCCCAGGGCAGTGGGCACAGCCCCGAACTGAGTTCAAGGAGTGTTTGGCCAACGCTCTCAGACACTGGGTTTGGATTTTGGGTGATGCGTGTGGAGCTGGGAGCTGGGACTCCATGATACTTCAAACCCACGATCCCTTCCAACTCAGACTATTCTGTGACCTTAAAGTTCAATAAACACTGGGAAAACTACAGTGGCAGCAGTACTGTGTATGACCCCACGACTCATGCGATATCGTAAAGAGATTAAATTACAGTGCTATGCAAAACATCTTCCAGTTTCCTTAGGCACTCAGACATGCTGGTAGTGAGCACACTAGAGATCCTTATGACTAAACAGAAAAAGATAATACTACCATTCATTCAGAAAGAAACGACTTTATTTAGCTTTCTCAAAATGTTTAAGGTCACATTTTATTTTCGCTGTTAAATATATCTCTTTTCAGAACTCAACAGCTTTATTTCCAAAGGCAAAACAAAAATCAATTTGTTTGTCTTGGAGTTCTGTAACTATATTCAAACAACTGCTGTGGCAAACGCTGTCCAAAGCATGGGAGGGCAGATGAAGATCTGATTTATGAACCACACGTTTGCTGTTCTTTCTTAAGTTCAAATTGGCATCTACAAAGGACTGTGCCCAGCAATGAAACACGTTCATAATGTCAAATTAAATTCCACTGCAAGCACAAAACAAAAGCACTGTTTTCAAAACTGTGTTTCCAGCTGAAAAGAGTGCCACAAGCAAAGACAAACTGTAAGCAGGAAAAACACACTGGTGATAAATTACTGGCCTCACCCCAAAACATCCCCTCAAACATTAGGAACTATCATACTACAAAAGGACCTCTGAGAAACCTCAGAGAAAGCATGGAACTATCTCCTATCACTACAGAGACCCTATGGCATGAGACTGCAACCTAATTAGTGGTGTAGCTTGCATCTACATAACTGAATTATCACCACTGCTCTCTTATATTAGTAGTTCCCACTTTCAGAAAGGTAGAACATTATCTGCAGCATTGTTTTCATTTACACTTACTGATGCTGAATTTAATTATGCTTTTCTATCTCGCAGTATTTACAGAATTGGAAATTACCTCCTCAAAATTAAAAATGTATTAGAGAAATTAATGATCAGTTCACTCATCAGTGAACTATTCAGACAACATCTGTTTGGTCATTAAGCAAAGCAGATCAGCCACCTCATACATGAAGTTTCTATTGATGCATACATGTTATGTGAATCAAGAAAGCAGGCTTAGTGCAATTTTACATGTGACAAGTACATGTTTTAAGAGCAAGAAATTTTGGCTCCTTTAGTTACAGTGAAATTATCAATAGTGCCAAGGCGCTTATCTAGCAACCACATCGTTGAAGACTAAAGAACCCAGTTCAGCAGACTCAGGTATGAGCTTTATGGATGTGAGAAGACCTCTGAAGCCAGCAGAACCAGCCAGTCATAGAATAAAGTGCATGACTACATCCTGGTAGGATAAGGGCATATAAGCGAACTACCTGAATTAGTCAATAAATGACAGAGTTTTGGAACTGTTTACACATGTAGCACTTTCCTGATCTCATGGTGGCTCTTTGGACCAGGAAAGATGAAGAACAAATTTCCACTGCATGCTCAGACAACAGGAAGCCTTGAATTCAAGACTGAGCTGCATGTTTGGGAAAGCTGGGAAACAAGAACAAAACTATCCAAACTGCAGCATCTGTCTCCGTTCAAATCTACCCAAGGTTCTCTTGTTTATTCAGCACAAAGAGGGAATACATTTCAAGATGACACACGTACATGTTTTCCCAGATCGGTGCTTTAAAAACCCTGTGATTCAATGTATTGAAATATAACTTACATCTGATGAAGCTGATTCAAGGATAATCCCAAATCCTGAAAGAGGGGCTTCTATGTTGAGAGAGGGTTCAACTGCTTGCAGACTGGAACTTTCAGGGTTCTCTGACAGCTTCTTATCATTCTCAGCAGCACTGGTTTTCTTATTCATAGTAAATGGCTCAACATTTTTGAGGGGTAGTTTTTTCTTTTTATTTCTCTTTCTTGATATTGTTGACTTTTGTGCACAAATCAAAGGAACAGGAGGTTGTTGTCTGTTTTGAGTCCCAGCTGAATGAGAAAAAGGTAATGAACTAAATTTATAGACAAAGAAATACGTATAACCACACAGACACACCATTAAACTACAGGCACACAGAACTCATCTTCTGGATAAATGGTATAGTTTTCAGTGCTGTTTGCGCATGTGGAACAGTTACATTTTTATCTCCTTTGCATAATTTTCCAGTCTGTACAATGCAGATAATGACACCAAGCTCCAGTATGAGGTATTTGAAGACATATTGATGAATATTGATGAGTATTGTAGGAAAATTAGAAATATATGGCTCTTCTTCCTAGTGACCACTGGATGGTCAATGACATGAAGGACTTAAGTAATTATTAATTTGTATGCTCTCTTGAATGACTGAAAATCTCACTGTCTTTGAGCATCTTTTCTAAGACAGCACAAGTGCTAATGCAATTACTGCTGTTTTTCTGAGCGTAGTCACCAAGTTAATTAGCTCAGCAAGAACATTTCAAATATTATTATGTCAAGAATGAGTGAAAACACTATTCAATAGTTTAATTTTTAGGGAAGAAGTCACACAGTTATATCAGTTGGTTTTTTTGCTCATACACAGAAACTGACAGTTCACGTCTTACATTTGAAACCTAAGAGATCGTATTTTATATTTATCAGTGTTTCACATTTTCCAGTACCCACTACCCACAGTCATTTGTACAAATTAAGGCACGAGTCCTGAACCCACACCAACGTGACAGAACACTGCAGACACAATGACTTGTCTCCATGGATCAGTTAATAAGATCAAGGGCAAAATGAAAAAGAAATCTGAAGTGCTATACATCTTTGTTTCACCACACGCAAATCAAATTCATTCCAAACTACAAGTGAAATACAAACGGTCCTCAACTGCAAAGACTAAGGAAAAAAGAAACCTTATTACACTGTTGATTAAACGATTTCCGGGGCACTTCATTTCCAATAAGAAGTCACAATGCTGTAATTTTTCGTTTAGCATTTGGACAGAAGGCCTTCCGAATGCCAAAAGAAGTTACTAAACCTTATACATGTTTACATTTTTCTCCAATCTAACTCCTCATTAATATCTACACTAATTTTTATGAAGCACAGAGGCTACAACTTCATTGCAACCTACAATGAACCACCTAATTCCCTGTTGCCATGGTCTCACTATCTTAGAATCACAGAACCACACGGGTTGGAAAAGATCATCTAGTCCAACTGTCCACACACCACCAATATTTCCCCACAAAACCATGTCCCTCAGCACAACAACTAAACATTTCTCGAACATCTGGTTCTAATGCTCTTCTGGCACTGCACAGCTCCTAACCCAGCAGAAAGCTAGCCCCCAGAGTGTTCCCCAATAAACACATTTTTGGTAGCTCCATTGGAAGCTGAACATAGCTCAACAGAGGAGCTGATAAGCCAGCCTGAAGAATGGGAGAGCCCACAATGTACAGCAGCTAGCTCAGCCTAGGCTATCGTGAAGCTGGAACTTGAAAGATCTTTGAATTAAATGTTATGCAATAACCTCAAGTTGCCTTACAGATTTGTTTTAGTTTTGTTTTCCCTAATGGTAGTGAACTAGGTGGTGACAGGTAAAGAAGCATCTTCCAGTTCTGAACAAATGCACACAAACTGGTGGTAGTTATGGCACCTAAGCCTATCAGGCCTACCATTCAGCTCCCATTACTACAGCATCTAGCCACATTAGTTTTCTCAAATTTAGCCACAAAAGATTCTTACAAGTTAACGTCCCTTGTTACAGGTAAGGATCTGGCCCTGAGAAATAAAAATCACACTTCCACAGAGCCTATGCAAATTTCACTTTGAACAATTACAGCAGGAAACAACCCAGGTTTTTCTGAGCCTCCAGGCAGCCCTCTTTCTACCAGACTAGAATGGTCTAGTCTACCAGACTAGACTTTCTACCAGACTGTTTTCTGAACAAGAAAACACTAGTCATGGACACTCATGGGACTGGTCATTGTACCTGACTGAATCTGGATCAGTTTCCTCATGGTCTTGAGCTCCTGAAGAATAGCCTGTAGAGTTGACTGGCAATTACATGTACAGCAGTTTGGTCCAATTGATGAATTCACCATTGGGATATCTCCTGAAAGAGAGAGGAAAGAAACAGGGGAGAGATTATGTAATCCACAAATAAAATAAAAATAAAAATGACCCACAAGCATTTGAAACTGTTATCAATACACTTGATCATGAAATCAGATCCAAAGCAAAAAAGCAAATAATTTTCTATGTGGTCCTTTAAGAGGAAGAGGCTGCTAGGCTTTATCCAATTGCTAGTACATGCAATTATATACAGTAGGGGATGGCTCAGAGCCTGAATACAATGCACTCTTCACAGCAGGGCTCTCTATTGTCAGGCTAGTTCATCCTGAATAACAATAGCACCAAACCTCATTATAAACATACTCACTTTATCATGCACAAAAAAGCCCATCTCTCAGAACAGTCCTACAAAGAATGAAGACAGGCTGCGTAATAAAGGTTTATACTGCACATTCAATGAGGGCCTTAGAATTTTTAAACTGCTTGAATGTTACATGTGTCTCTTTACCACATGAAGAATTGAGAATGAAAATGAAATCTTCTATTCAGAGAAAAATAAAAAGAAAAAGAAAAAAGCAGAGTAGAAATGAACCACCAGCAAGGAAACCTTTCAGATTTGCTCCTCTGTCACCAATGTGGAATTGTTTCTAATGGCATGTTTTCCAATACTGCAACCTACAAGATGGGTTTTCTGTAGTTTCTCTTTGATGATTCACATAGTAGTTGAACAGATTCTCCTTTTGTAGTAGTTCTTACTAGTGTTTAACTGAATTTACACAGTTCTACCTCTTTGCAATGCTATCATTATTGCCTTTGCTTCCAGATGTTTTGCATGGTAGGTCCTCAATTAGGACAGGCTGTAACAGCTGGAAGTTTTCAAGCTGTACCTGACCGGTTGTATCCCGGGCTTTAGTTTAAAATGACAGTATCCCTCCCTTTAATATTGCAATAGACAAACAAACAAATCCAAAATACAACAAAACTCCTAGCAATACCTGCTTGAAACTGAGGCCAGATGGACTGTACCTCCCTTCATTTCAGAATGTGCTTAGCATCATTTAAACTGGTGGCTATTTCGCTGCTTGTCAAAGCATGCAAAAGGAGGGATGATCACTTTATGAAGATACACACGAATGGATGGAACAAAAATCATCTCACTTGATGCCACATGTGGTGGACTTCAGAGGGTATATTTCCCTTTTTCTTCCATATCCTGACAGTTATCAGGTGCCCTTTAATCATTTCTTAGCTAAAGTGAACATAAGCAACTAATTTAATCTTCGCTCATAAATCCTTCCATTTCTTCATTATTACTTTTGCTTTCCTCTGAAGCCAAACCAGTTATTAATACCTTTTTAGGTTCGGTTTGCATTCTTTTCATCAGAGCTCCACTGATGTCAGATCTGCACACAGAGGCTGACTTCAGTTTTCACTTGCAATGGCTAATGGCAACCTAGCCGCAGCTGAACTGATCCAACCCTTTCTTAGCTCTTCCAGCGTGCCCTATGCTCCTCAAAACTCCCTTTCCAGGTTCTTGTTCTCCGACCACTTCCATTCAGCCTGTAAGGCCTTATGCACAATCTATCACACCTGAGAAAAGTGGTGGTTTTTCTTCCAGAAATGGGTTACTTGTGAAACTAAATCTGGAAGACTCCTACTAAAACAAAACCGGATTGCTGACTCAGCACAACCCTGCCTTGTTTGAGCTCATCCTTCCTTTGTATCCTATGTGTTCACACTGAAAGCTCCTCGGGGCACAGACTGGATTCTCTCTTTTCAGTGGCTCATAAAGTGCTTTTAGCCCACTGTAACTTTTTTTTTCCCTCTGTACTTGTTAACTTTAGCTTCCCAACAGGTAACTCAGAGCCCTTGAATTTGGCTCCAACACCCTTCTACCTATTTGTTGACGTAGACGTTTTTAAGTAGATGTGAAGGTCAAGACTATCAATTCTAATAGCATCAGCATAATTCTGTACTTTTCATTAAGACAAACAGGTATGGCAGAAATGGAGCATCTGTTTCCCAGAAACACGGAGTCCCAGAAAATTAGGAAAGTTTATTAATTAGAGAAATGGACAGTAAGAAAATCCAACTCATCCCTTCCTCCAGGCTACAGCTTTCTCCCTTCTCTGATGTTTTAGATTAATGTGTTCCTCAGGATAAGACTCATCTTTTCATCAGATTCAAGTATTCAAACTGGGACTCTGGAAATAGCATCTGGGAGACTACAGTGGGAGACAGGACTGGTAGCTTTTGTTTTCTTCTTAACAAAAGCTTTACACTGTGGTGAATTACTTGTAAAAAATGGACAAAGCAAATTCCACTGCTAAATACCTGTACATCTTCCTTGCTGCAATATAATGCAATCCTCATGAAAGCACGCAAGCACTCAGGCTCCCAATGGAAAACCAAAGGGTCTATTTTCCCATTGAGACATGGGGGATTTACATTATAATCCCCATTAGCATTGATAGAAATTACCCATGTAAATCTACCATAGATACTGGAAATGGGAAAAGAGACCACCAATATTTCAAATCAAAGCAGGGTTCTACTGACTTCATACATATTCATGAGGGTTTTTTATTTTATTTCTACCCTCCCTCTTCTGATCAGCTACTGTTTTGTAAGAAGCATCTTGGAGAGTGTTCTCAGTCATTGTTCTAAGCACTACCTTTATCATTTTTAGAGGACAAAAGCAACCCTTTTCAACTTGTTATAAATCAATTTTTAATTTTAAAAAGAGAACAGACTTCTTATTTTTATGAAGGAGTCTTTAAAGAGCCATCTCCTTCTCTTTTGGAAGCTAGCCAGCACATGAATTTGATACTGGCTCGTATGATTGAGAGAAGACAGAAATACCTCACAGAACTACACTGCTTCCCCTGTGTGAGCAGCAAGTAGCCCAGGACAGTGGTTCTTACAGCTGGATCTGCCGAGAGTAAATTCATTTAGTGCAATACTGCTGTGCAAGTTTATATTTGAAAGGCATACAAGTGAAATCCATCGCAAACAGTCTTGGCATAA
The DNA here is from genome assembly GCA_002909625.1 of Bambusicola thoracicus. Taxonomy (NCBI): domain Eukaryota; kingdom Metazoa; phylum Chordata; class Aves; order Galliformes; family Phasianidae; genus Bambusicola; species Bambusicola thoracicus. The sequence goes on along the minus strand of PPHD01012177.1, from coordinate 942 downwards.
CCAAAAAAAGAAATCCAACTGCTGCATCACTGCCAGATTACCTACAGGACAGAAGAAGTGAAACTATTTCAGACAGACTCGAGTCTGGTGGCTGTAATTGGATAGGCATGCTTATCACTGTTTATAGCCCTAAGATGCTTCTGCTAAAATCAGCGGGTCACAGCCACCTACCTGACATCCTGACTTGCAGAACTGCTGCCTTAAGTCCAGTTTGGAACAAATCACTTTGCTTTGCCTGTTCTTCCTTGTGTTGCAGCAATGCCCAGTCTCTTCTCATTCCTCCTTCCCTCCTTCTGCCTGTTCTTTGCCAATATTTTTTTCACACCTGCCTTCTATACCAGCATGTACTGAACATTAATTCCAGCCTTTTCCTGAAGCACCTTCACCACGCAAGTAACTAGCTATACTAGGCAGATGCATTTAGATGCCCATCACATTCAAATTTGAGTAATTCAGGCAGCTTGTAGACATGAATATCTGCCAGACCCTAGCTTCCCACCCAGTATCTACTCAATAGATACAAACAGTTTCTTTACTCCCATCACCAGCTATAGGGGCATGGACATCTCCCCAGTCATGACCTAAGCCTGACAAGCCTAGGTAATAATCCTACTTCCTGAACAGTGCTTTTCTGCCCCCAAAAAACTGTGCACTAGATGAGGAGCACTTACAGAGATCACTTGCAGCCTATGTCACTAGCTTTCTTTTGACAGACTGGGCACCAGAACCCAAACAGAGAGACTGCCCAGCATGATCCGGAACACCCAGCTGGAGACAGAACTTATAATCTACCCTCAAAGAACTGGGCAAGCCACCTCTCAAAGGTGGCCAGGGGAGAGGGCCCACACCCAGCTTTATGTAATAGTTTAAAGATTACATTCCTTTCTGAAGCAGAAGAGCTGCAAAGGGAGGGGTGGAAGGTGTCTCCACCCAGGCTCCTTC